>ML362705.1:12223-90484 GCA_005239505.1 Nicotiana paniculata | reverse complement strand
GGGGTATTCTTTTCTATTTAAAAGTAATACTTCTTTAGACAGATGACATTCCAGCTTGTTGGTATAACTCTGTCGTCCATAGCTTCCAACTCATAGACGCCTTTTCCATCTATCCCTCGGATTTTGTAAGGTCCTTCCCAGTTTGGATTTAGCTTTCTTGCAGCTGCTTCTTTTGTTGATTGAAAGACTTTTTTGAGAAAGAAGTCCCCAGTTTTAAAATACATGAGATGAGCTTTACAGTTGTAATAACGCTCTATGATTTGTTTTTGAGCTGCCATCCGTATCAATGCTGCTTATCTCCGTGGTTCGAGCAAGTCCATGTTGATCCTTAGTTCGTCGTCATTTTCACCTTCCGTAGCTGTTGAGAACCTTATGCTTGGTTCTATAATCTCCATAGGTATTAAGGCTTCTGAGCCATAAACAAGTGCGAACGGAGTTTTCCCGTGGCTATTTTTGAGGTTGTTCTGTATGCCCATAGTACAGCTGGTAATTCATCAGGCCAGTTTCCTTTGGATTTATTTAGCCGCTTCTTTAGATTGTTGATGATGACCTTATTCGTTGATTCAACTTGTCCGTTAGCCACGGTGTGGTACGGCGTTGAAGTGATCCGCTTGATTTGCCAACTTTTGAAGAATTCCGGTGGTCGATGCATGTTATTGGCAAACCTTTGGCATCTGTCACATTTGGATACGAAATTCTTGGCTTCTTCTTCCATCTTAGCCCAATAGTATCCGACTCTGATTAGTGTTTTCACTAAGGATCTCGCCCCTGAGTGATTTCCACAGTGTCCTTCTTGGACTTCTTTCATCACAAATTCTGTTTGTTTAGGCCCAAGGCATTTAGCTAGGGGTCCTCCGAACATCTTTCAATAAAGTAAGTTGTAAATAAGGCAGTACCGTGCAGCTTTGCGGCGTAGTGCTTGAGCCGCTTTCCTGTCTTCAAGTACGGTGCCATTCTGCAAAAAATTATGAATTTCGTTTCTCCAGTCCTAGGTTAGGTTGTTGAAAGTTACCTCATTCCTGTCCTGGCCTATTATTGAATAAAATAGTTGAACGAAAATTGTATTGTCTTTATTCGTTACTTCCATGACTGCTGTGAGGTTAGCTAATGCATCTGCCTCCGTATTTTCCTCTCTAGGTATTTGCACTACCTTCCATGTTTTGAATTGTCTCACAAGCTCTCGTGCTTTTTCAAGATAATGTTGCATTGTAGTTTCTCGAGCGATGTAAGTCCCTTGTATTTGATTTACTACCAGTTGGGAGTCGTTGTTGATCACAATTTGCTCGATTGAGAGATTCCGTGCAAGTTCAAGCGCTGCAATAACAATTTCGTACTCTGCTTCATTATTAGTGATAGGATAACACTTTATAGCTTGTCGTGTCTTTTCACCCGTTGGTGATATTAAGACTATGCCTAAGCCAGCGCCTTTTACATTTGAAGAACCATCAGTGAACAAGGTCCACAGGCCTGGATTAACACCGTTAAAGAGTTGTAACTCTTTTTATACTTCAGATACAATGTCATTACTAAAGTCAACAACAAAATCAGCTAGTATTTGAGACTTAATTGCAGTCCTAGGCTGATAGATTATCTCATGCTCACTTAGTTCTATGGCCCACTTGGCTAATCTTCCTGATAATTCTTGTTTATGAAGAATATTTCTTAAAGGATATGAAGTCACAACAGTGATTGGGTGGCATTGAAAATAGGGTCGTAATTTTCTAGATGCCATTATTAAAGCTAAAGCTAACTTTTCCAGATGTGGATATCTAGTCTCAGCATCTAGCAAATTTTTACTTACATAATAGATAGGTGATTATTTACCTTTTTCTTCTCTTACTAATACTACACTTACAGTAATTTTTGAGACAGCCAGGTAGATGTACAATATTTCCCCTTCTTTTGGCTTTGAAAGCACTGGTGGTTTCGATAGATCAATCTTCAGGTTCTTGAGGGCTTGCTGACATTCTTCAGCCCATTCGAACTGATTCTATTTTTTGAGAACTGAGAAGAATTTAAAATTTTTTTCGTAAGATCTAGAAATAAACCTCCCCAAAGCTGCTATTCTTCCTATAAATCTTTGAACCTCCTTTTTATTTGTTAAAACATCAGGTATTTCCTCTATGGCTTTAATTTGAGTGGGATTTACCTTTATTCCTCTGTTTGATACAAGGAAACCCAAAAATTTTCCTGATTGCACTCCAAAAGCGCATTTCTCTGGATTCAACTTCATATTATACCTGCATAAAATATCAAAAGCAGTAGATAGGTGCTGGAAATGGTCTTGTGCTTGTGTGGATTTTACCAACATGTCATCGATGTACACCTCCCTCGTTTTTCCCAGATGTTCTTGGAATATGTTGGTCACTAGCCTTTGATAGGTGGCTCCAGCATTTTTAGGCCAAAAGGAATGACTTTATAACAATAAGTTCCCCTATTCGTGATAAATGCGGTTTTTTCCTCGTCTAAAGGATCCATTTTAATCTGATTATAACCAGAATATGCATCTAGAAAGCTTAATAGTTCATGACCTGCGGTAGCATCAATCATTTGATCTATATGAGGCAATGGGAATGAATCCTTGGGGCATGCTTTGTTTAAATCAGTATAATCTACGCATACTCTCCACTTGCCATTATTTTTAGGTACTACCATGATGTTTGCCAACCAGTTAGGGTACGTTACCTCTCGTATCGAACCAATCTTCAAGAGTTTCTGTACCTCTTCGTCGATCAGTTGGTCTTGAATGGTCCTTGCTTTCTTTTCTTCTACTTAACAGGTACGAAGGATATATCTTCATTTAGTTTATGAGTCATCACTTCTGGTGGGATGCCTGTCATATCTGAGTGGGACCACGCAAAACAGTCTGCGTTAGCCTTTAAATAATCAATTAACTTACCTCTTCCAGTGGGGCTTAGCCTCGTGCCTATATACACTTTTTTCTCAGGTTTTTGTTCAGAGAACAGAACAGCTTCGAGCTCCTCCGTAGTTGTTTTGATGTGCTCATCTTCCTCCAGTCCATGAATGACGTCCGATCTGGAATCCGCATCTGTGTGGTATAGTACACCTTCCGTGGTAACTTTACTCTTCCGCTTTTAAGTATTTTCTTTCGTGCCTATTTCAGCAATAATATCTTCCGTACCTATTTGGGCAATAATTTTTTCCATGTCTGTTTGGGCGGTGTTACCTGTTTGGGAGATTTCCTTATCTCGTAATTCTTCCACATCTATTTTCTTGTTGTAGTGTACCACATAATTTATATTTTTTGCAGTTTATTGATCTCCTTTGATTCGTTGAATCCCCCATTCAGAAGGAAATTTAATTACATGATGCAACGTGGAGGGTATCGCTTTCATGTCGTGGATCCATGGCCTTCCAATGATCACATTATAAGCCATGTGAGTATCGATTACTTGGAACCTAGATCTTTTGATCACCCCCCCAGCATAGGTGTTAAGCTCAATTTCTCCTTTTGTTATAACCGTAGAGTTATCAAACCTGGATATGACTCGTGCTTTTGGAATTACTTGATTGCCCAGTAGTATTTCTTCCACGACTCTTAGCAAAATGATATTGACTGAACTGACTGGATCAATCAACACTCTTTTCACGTAGTGTCATGAATAAGTAGAGATATTACCTGAGCATCATTGTGCGGAAGCATTAATCCGCTGCTATCTGCATCATCGAAGGTTATATCGTCTTCTCCACGAGCACGCTTCCCGTGTGTAATTGTGAACTTTGTGGTTGTTTTGCAAATCACTCCATTTACTTCTTCATCTCCGTGTATTACTTTAACGGTTCATTTTGGAGATAGAGGCTTTGGGGGCTCCTGCTTGTTCATCATGTATGCCTGTTTACCTTTATCACGAAACAATTCTGTTAAATAGCCTTGTTTTAACAAATTTTCTACTTCTCCTTGTAGAAATCTGCAATTCGCAGTTTTATGCCCATGATCGTTGTGAAATTCACACCAGTGATCTGGGTTTCTTCTACTTGGATTTGACCGCATCACTTTGGTCCATTTGACCTTGTCTCCCACGTTCTTCAATATTGAGACAAGTTAAGTATTCTATAGTCTGACCTAGTGTTTTCGAACCTGGGGCGGATATCGCGTCCCGAGGGTCCTGCATAAGGATCGTACCTATTTTTACCTGATCTTCTATCTGGTTCAGGTCGTCTGGATCTGGAATGATCTTCATCTCTCGAACGAGCAATGATATCTTCTATTATTCTGAGTTTAGTATTGTACCTGTTATATACATTCTTCCATGTTGTGGCGGGGAATTCTCTTAGATTCTCCTTAAGTCGCCTGGTCACTTCTGAGCTTGTATCGTTCAAATTTCTTGCAAATGCCATGGCTGCCCAATTATCAGGCACCCTGGGTAACTGCATTCTTTCTCGTTGAAACCTGTCTACAAACTCACGGAGTAGTTCCGTGTCTCCTTGTTTTATTTTGAATATGTCTTCCATTCTTTTCTCAACTTTTTGTGCACCAGAGTGTGCTTTTATAAATGAATCTGCAAGCTCAGCAAAAGAGTCAATAGAATTTTCAGGGAGAAGAGAATACCAAGTTAGATCCCCTTTGGTAAGTGTTTCCCCAAATTTTTTGACAAGGACTGATTCAATATCTTGTTTCGTTAAGTCGTTGCCTTTTACCCCAGTTGTGAAAGCAATCACATGGTCGCGTGGCTCAGTTGTTCCATCATATTTGGGAACGTCAGGCATTTTAAACTTCTTGGGTATAGGCAACGGTGCCGCACTAGGCTTTCACTGTTGTTGAGAATATCTATCAACATCGATGCCTTTGATAACAGGTGGTACACCAGGAATTTGTTCGATGCGATCGTTCTGCTCCTTCATCTGGTCTCGTTTCGAGATATTCATTAGGAGTATCTCCTCTTCTTGAGTTTGCCAACCCAGATTGAGGATTTTCCATGGTGATACTGTTATTGGCGGGCGGTGTTGGCGGTGTAGGCAACGCTGTAGGTAATCCTCTCGGAAATTCCTGGAAATCTTGGCTCACATACTCTGCAATCATTTGCTTTACATGATCTTGTTCCACAGTTTGATCATTATTACCATGGTTGTTATTGGATCTTTCTAGGTATTGTTCCCTTGAACCACGTGGGGTTCGTGAAGGTGATGGAACTGGGGTTCCACTTCTTTGCTGGATGTTGTCGTTGGGGTTTGACATAATTCAAAGGATATCACTTGGAAAGTAAACAAAGATTATCAGATTCCCGGTAACGTAACCAATTTGTTTAACCAAAGAATTAGACTCTTTGACTAAAGCTTATTTTTAAGATGAATACGGGTTACTGATAATGGAGATACTGGAAAAATGAATAATAGACGATATTACAGAAATAAAAGATCCAAGTTGATTGTATTTCAAGAATCAGATGACTTTACAAGCTATATTCCCCTCCCTTATATAGGAGATTCTTATAACGTACGACTACTGTTATGGTTACTCATTAATGACTAATTATGACATTAATGAGGCGTTACAAAGGATAACGATAAATAGGGGTTCAGTTACATAACATTCGAGTAATCAATTATGGGTCCGTGAATCTGCCCGTAGCTTTATCTAGATTCATTTTGACTGTGCCTCTCTCCCGTTTTGATCAAATTGGACTTCCCGTGGCTGATAAGTTCGTGGGTTTACTGAACCGTGTCTCTTTGTACCGTACCTCTTCAAAGAGTTATTTCCAGCTATCGTGTTTTCCCGTATCTTCGTGACTAGCTGAGTTGTCAAAAGTTGGATTACCTTTGAAACTCTTTTTTACCAATACATCTTGTATATGCATCATCTCCTCAACCTTTTCATCAATCACCAAGCTATCGAACAACATGAGTGTTTTCTCTGTAGAATCGTCTAGATATACATTCGTGTCGATAAGTTGCTCATCCACCTCCACAACAGATATCATAGAGATATCCTCATAATGGCGGGGAAATTTATCACCTTGTAGACATTAAAAACTTCTTCCTTGTTGTCCACCCTCATAATCATTTTTCCCTCTCACTTTAGTAATTACATCACCTGCAGCCAAGCGAGGCCATTATCACCACCCAAAATCTACCCGGTCGTGATGGCGCCTATCGTGAAACTAGGCAAGCCTAAATACAACATTTACTTTCAATTTCATAAAAATATCCTTTAAATTTTTAACAGAAAAATGATTAAACATAAATAAAAGCCCATTTAAAACACAAGTTACCCAAAATGCGCTACACTGTCCCAAATTTGGGGCCTCACTGAGTACATGAGCGTCAAAAAGTACCGGACATAGTCCACAAATGTCTATTAACTTAAACATCAAAGAAAAATAAACTAAGAAAGAGAAGATTGAGGTCCGTGAACGTCATGTAGCTACCTCAGTAGTCTCCAACTCCAACGCAGAGAATCAACAGCCGGTCGTTTCCAGGAGTGCCTGGATCTGAACACAAGGTGCAGGAAGTAACGTAAGTACACCAACTCAGTAAGTAATAGGTCCAAACTATGGACTGAATATAGTGGCGAACTCAACCTCAACAAATATAATGGAACTAAATGCGCAAAATCGTAGGCATGATTTCAAGTCAAATATACAGTGTAAGACAATGAAGTAAATGCAGATCTGAACGGTACATGGTATGAAACTCAGTGTACTCTACATGCCGATGCGCAGACTGTATGATATTCCCCATATGCACCCACTCTCTCAAGTGATCAACCACTCGGTACTGTATATGGCTATCTGGCCCAGGGAAATCCATCCCGTAACATATATACAACACTAACTCATAGTCACCCAATACCGAGGAAAAAACGGCAGTACAGCCCTATGGATAAATCCATCTCTCGATATCAAGTTCTTCGGACAAATACATGTCCAGGGAAATCCATCCCTCAATAATATCATCTACTCTCGCTGGGGGTGTGTTATAGTCTCCGGAGGGGTTCCTACAGTCCAAGCGCTATCAAAATTATCAATATAACTGTTGTGGTGTGCATCCCGATCCCATAACTGTCACTCATAATACGCTCTCGGCCTCACGAAGTCATCAACCTGTCTAGTCTCACTACAGGCTCACAATGTCATGAAAACAACCTGGAATAAATGATATGATAAATCAATAAATTATCGAGACTAAGATATGATATAAATATGCATGATCATGATTGAGTATGAAATATTAAATGAAACTAATGAGATTAAAGCAATAAAGGACCGCTAAGGGTCCCACAATACCGGCACAAAGCTTAAAACATGATATCTTGCATGGTTTACAGCTCAACTAATTCATCACATGAGGAAACATGTATAGTAAAAAGATAGAGTCATTAAACGGTGCCATGGAATCGTCCAGGACACAATTCTCACAGCGCATGCTCGCCCGCCCGCCACTTGGCATGTGCGTCACCTCAATACTAATCACATAACACATAGTTCGGGGTTTCGAACCCTCAGAACCAAGTTTGGAACCGTTACTTACCTCAAACCAAAGAAAATCTTACTACGCTACGCTTTTTCCCCTCGATTCGGCCTCCAAATTCTCCGAATCAATTCACAACCAGTACAATACCATCAATATATGCTAAATGAATGAATTCCACAAGAAAAACTACCAAATTTGACCAATAACCCGAAATTGGTTCAAACCCGGCCCCCAGGACCACGTCTCGAAATCCGACAAAAATTACAAAACTAGAAATCACATTCACTCACGAGTCCACACATACAAAATTCATCAGAACCTGACTTCATTTGATCCCTCAAATCCCCAAATCAAACTCTCCAAAATCCCAAGCCCTAACCCCTCATTTTCACCCCTAATTTCAACTAATTAATTGATAAAACAACGAGGAAACACAATAGATAGGAGTATTAGAGCTCAAGAAACTTAACTCACTGAAAACCCTTGAAACTCCCTTAAATCACCCCAAAAGCTCCAAAAACCAACTTGAAAATGGACCAAAATTCGCGAATTGTTCTTTTTATACTTTCTGCCCAGGGCTTTCACACTTGCGGCCAAATATCCGCTACTGCGGAACCGCACCTACTGTCAAACCCTCGCACCTGTGAGAAATACTTAAGTCCTTATATTTCTGCACCTGCGCCCCAGGTTCCGCACCAGCGGGCGCGCACCTGTGTGTCCTCACTCTACTTCTGCGGGATTGGCCAAACATCTCCCATCCGCATCTGTGCCCCAGGTCTCACACCTGGGTCACACCTGGGGGCTCACAGATGTGACAAATATTACGCTCTTGCAGACCCAGCCCAGGTCCTCCACATCCTCATTTGCGACTACCCCAAACGCACATGCGGTTCCCCATCCACAAGTGCAGAAAACACCAACAGCTTCAGAAACCAGCAAACCAGCTATTTCCCAACACCAAAAATTGATCCGTTAACCACCCGAGGCCCTCGGGACCTCAACCAACTATACCAACAAGTCATATATCAACATGCAAACTTAACCGACCCTTAGAAACACTCAAACCAACATCAAAACACCAAATTATCCTCGGATTCAAGCCTAAGAATTTCTAAACTTCCAAATTACGCAAACGATGCCGAAACATACCAAACCATGTCTGAATGACTTCAAATGATGCACACACGTCACAAATGACAATACAAACCTACTCTAACTTCTGAAATTCCATTCCGACACCGATATTTAATTTTGCACTGCTGACCAAAATCGCCAAATTTCTAATTTTCGCCAATTCAAGCCAAATTCTACAACGGACCTCCAAATTACATTGCGGATGCGCTCCTACGTCCAAAATCACTTAAAGAAGCTAACCAAATCCATATCAGAGATTGTTTACACATAAGTCAACATCCGGTTGACTTTTCCAACTTAAGCTTCTATATGGGAGACTAAGTGTCTCATTCATCTCTGAAACTATTCCGGGCCCGAACCAACCAACCGGGTACAATACAATACATCTGAATAACACAAAAAGAAGTAGAAATGGGGGAAATGGGGCTATAACTCTCGAAATGACTGGCCGAGTCGTTACATCCTCCCCCTCTTAAACAAATGTTTGTCCTCAAACGAGTCTAGAAAGATACTTGGAGTCTCAAATAGGTGTGGATATCGGCTCCACATCTCCCGCTCAGTCTCCCAAGTGGCCTCCTCCACATGTTGGCCTCTCCACTGTACCTTCACTGAAGCTATGTCCTTTGACCTCAACTTTCGAACCTGCAGATCCAAAATAGCCACCGGCTCCACATCATAAGTCATATTACCCTCCAACCGAACCGTGCTGAAGTCCAAAACATGGGACGGATCTCCAATATACTTCACTCGACAAGCTGGGTGGCAAGGAAAGCTTATAAGCCACCTCCTTTATCCTCTTAAGCACCTCAAAAGGCTCAATGAACCGGGGGCTCAACTTGCCCCTCTTCCCAAACAACATAACACCCTTCATGGGTTATACCTTTAGCAAAACCTGCTCCCCAACCATAAAAGACACATCACGTACTTTCCTATCCGCATAGCTCTTCTTCCTAGGCTGCTCCATGCGAAGCCGCTCCGGAATAAATTTCACCTTATCTAGTGCATCCTAGACCAAGACTATACCCAAGATCCTAGCCCCACCCTGCTCAAACTATCCTACCGGAGATCTACACCTCATTCCATGTAAAGGCTCGTATAGAGCCATCTGAATACTCGACTGATAACTGTTGTTACATGCAAACTCCGCGAGAGGTAGAAACTGGTCCCATGACACAAGCACGCAATATGGCCTCCAATATCTGAATAGTGCGGTCGGACTGTCCATCCATCTGAGAATGAAAAGATGTGCTCAACTCAACCTGAGTACCCAACTCTCGTTGTACGGCCCTCCAGAACTGCAGTGTAAACTGAGTACCTCTATCTAAAATGATGGAAACTTGGACTCCATGCAGGCGAACAACCTCTCGAATATAAATCTCAGCCAACCGCTCTGAAGTGTAAGTAGTACCAATAGGAATGAAGTGCGCGGACTACAAAGTCCATGGTAATCCGCTCCCACTTACACTCTAGGATATCTAATATCTGAAGAAAGCCACCCGGTCTCTGATGCTCATACTTAATCAGCTGACATTTGAGATATCGACCTACAAACCCAACTATATCTTTCTTAATCCGCCTCCACCAATAGTATTGTCTCAAATCCTGGTACATCTTCGTGGCACTCGGATGGATGGAATACCGCGAGTTGTGGGCCTCTTCAAGAATCAACTCCCCAAGCCCATCCACATTAGGCACACATATCCAACAATGCATCCTCAACACACCATCATCACCAATAGTCAAATCTCTAGCATCACCTCTCCGGACCTTGCCCTGAAGAATGAGTAGGTGGGGGTCATCAAACTGACGCTCCCTGATACGGTCATAAAGAGAAGACCTTGATACCACGCAAGCCAATACCTGACTAGGCTCCGAAATATCCAATCTCACAAGCTGGCCCGCTAAGGCCTGAACATCCAATGCCAAGGGTCTCTCTGCTGCCGGAAGTATGCTAAACTCCCCAAACGCTCCACCCAGCGACTCAAAGCATCAGCCACCACATTGGCCTTCCCCGGATGATATAAAATAGTGATCTCATAGTCCTTGATAATCTCCAACCACCTCCGCTGACGCAAGTTAAGATCCTTGTGCTTAAATACGTGTTGCAGACTCCAGTGATCAGGATAGATCTCACAATGAATCCTATACAAATAATGATGCCAAATCTTCCAGGCATGAACAATGGCTGCTAACTCAAGATCATGGACATGATAGTTCTTCACATGGGCTTCAACTGGCGAGAGGCATAGGCAATCACCCTACCCTCCTGCATCAAAACACACCTAATGCCTATCATCGAGGCATCACAATACACGGTATAGGACCCTGAAGATGATGGAAGAACTAACACTGGAGTTTTGGTCAAGGCAGTCTTGAGCTTCTGAAAGCTCTCCTCACACTCATCCGACCACTTGAATGGAGAACCCTTTTGGGTCAATTTGTTCAAGGGAGATCCAATAGATGAAAATCCCTCAACAAAGCGACGGTAATAACCCGCCAAACCAAGAAATCTCCTAATCTCCGTTGCTGAGGATGGTCTAGTCCAACTCTACACCGCCTCTATCTTCTTCGGATCCACCTGAATACCCTCATTGGACACCACGTGTCCCAAGAATGCTACTGAACAGAGCCAAAACTCACACTTGGAGAACTTTACATAAAGGTTATCTTCCCTCAATCTCTGTAATACAATCCTCAAATGTTGAGCATGCTCCTCCTGGCTATGAGAGTACACTAGGATGTCATCAATGAATACAATAAAGAGGGAGTCCAATTAGGGGTGGAATACACAGTTCATCAAATGCATGAACATTGCTGGGGCATTGGTCAGTCCAAAAGACATCACCAAGAACTCATAATGGCCATAACAGGTCCTGAGAGCTATCTTAAAAATATCTGAATCCTGAATCATCAGCTGGTGATAACCGGACCTCAAATCAATCTTGGAGAACACCCTCGCTCCCTGAAGATGGTCAAATAAATCATCAATATGAGGCAAAGGATACTTGTTCTTGACTATGACTTTGTTCAACTGCTTGTAATCAATGCACATACTCATGGAAACATCTTTTTTCTTCACAAATAGAACTGGTGCACCCCAAGGTGACACACTAGGCCGAATAAACCCCTTATCAAGGAGTTCCTGAAGTTGTTCTTCAACTCCTTCAAATGCTACAGTGCCATATGATAGGGTGGAATAGAGACGTGCTGAGTGCCCGACACCAAATCAATACAAAGTCAATATCCTTGTCAGGCAGCATGCCTGGCAGGTCTACAGGATACACATCCATAAAATCACGAACCACCAGGACAGAGTCAATGGTAGGAGTCTCTGAACCAACATCCCTCACAAAAGCCAAATAGGATAGACAACCCTTCTCAACCATACGCTGAGCCTTCAAATATGAAATCACCCTACTAGGTACATACTCTATAGAACCGTCCACTCTATCCTTAAGAACCCCGGCACCACGAATGTCACAGTATAGCGTGACAATGTAGAATAGCATGGCATGGAGATAACCAATCCATACCCAATATCACATTAAAGTCAACCATATTGAGCAACAAAAGATCCACTCAGGACTCCAGACCCCCAATAGTCACCACACATGATCGATACACACGGTCCAAAATGATAGTATCTCCCACATGTGTAGATACATGAACAAAGGAAACTAAAGACTCACGTGACATATCCAGAAAATGAGTGAAATATGAGAAAACATAGGAATATGTGGAACCAGGGTCAAATAATACCGAGGTAACTTGGTGGCAGACTGAAATAATACATGTAATCACAGGATCTGAAGCAATGACATCTAGTCTGGAAGGGAGGGCATAGAAACGGGCCTGGCCCCCCTGATCTACCTCCCCCTCTCGGGCGACCCCTAGTTAACTGAGATCTACCCCTAGCTGGCTGGGCGGGTGGTGGAGGAACTGGTGCTGAAGTCAAAGGCCGACTCCTCTGTTGAGATGAACCTCCCACCAGGCGGGGACAAAACCTCTTGATATGACCCAAATCCCCACACCCAAAGCAACCTCTACCGGCCATTGGGGACTGAAGGGAACCCCGAGCACTGGAATAACCACCACAAGGTCGTGACACAGATGAGCCCTGAGTTGATGGTACGTGAGACGAACTCTGAGATGGTAGGTCCCCAATTGATGTCTGGCCCTGCTGATAACCATGAGGTCCATGACCGGATGACGCACCACAATGGACTGGGCGAACTGTCTGAGCATGCCTGAAAGAACAACATCTACCATGCTGGAACTGACCCCCAGAAGAAACACCACTAAATCCACCCTGCCCACGACGCCGCTTGGCCTCTCTCTAAATCCTCTCCTGACCGCGAACCATCTCAATCTCTCGATCAATCACGAAAAACTCATCAAAAGTAGCACCAGACACTCTCTCTCCCGCCACAAGCAATCGCAGCTGGAAATCGAGGCCATCTATAAATCTCCTAATCCTCTCTCGGTCTGTGGGTATCAACCATATAGCATGACGGGCCAACTCTTTAAATCGTAGGCCATACTATGTCATAGACATATCACCCTGACGAAGCTGCTCAAACTGTCTGCACAGCTCCTCTCTGCGGGACTGAGGTACAAACTTCTCAAGAAAGAGAACGGAGAACTGCTGCCAAGTAAGGGGTGCTACCGACCTGCCTACACCTCTCATACGCATCCCACCAACTGAATGCAGCCCCAGAGAGCTGGAAAGTAGTGAATGAGACCCCGCTGGTCTCTAGAATACATGGTGTCCGGAGCATCATCTGACACTTATCTAAGAAACCCTGTGCATCCTCACCTTCTGCACCACTGAAATATGGAGGCTGGAGTCTCCCAAACCTCTCTAGTCTACGCTGCTCATCCTCAGGCATAACAGGAACCACATAGTCCTAAGCAGCTGGAACCAGTTGGGCTGGTGATGCCCCGGTGTCTGGAGTCCCTGAACAACCTGCTCAGATGTGCGAGCGGCGAGAGTCTGAGTGCCTCCCCCGGCCTGAGAAGTAGCTGCGGCCGTAGAAATAGAGACCGCCTGAGCAAGGCCAGTACATACTGATAATATATGAGATAGGGCCTCCTGAAGGCCAGGAATCACAATAGGCACAGGTGGTGCTTGAGCTGGTCCCGCTGGGGCATTTGCGACTGGGACCTGGTCTGGAGCAACTGGTGGGTCTGCTAGTACTGCCCCCGCTACTGCGCAGGCTGCACCTCTACCCCTACCATGGCCTCGACCGTGGACTCGGCCTCTCGCGTCCCTAGCTGGTGGTACGGGTGGCTTATTACCTTAACTGATAGTGCGAGTCCTCACCATCTGTGAGAGAATGAAACAACAGAAGTTTAGTTACCAGAATCAACAGATTCGCATGACAAGAATTCAAGAATATGAGATTTTTCCTAAAGGTTATGCAGACTCCCGAAGATAAGTACAGACGTGTCCGTACCGATCCGCAAGACTCTACTAAACTCACTCATGTCTCGTGCGGCCTATGTAACCTAGGCTCTAATACCTAATTGTCACGACCTAAAATCTACCTGGTCGTGATGGCGCCTATCGTGAAACTAGGCAAGCCTAAATCCAACATTTTCTTTCAATTTCACAAAAACATCCTTTAAATTTTTAACAACGACACTAATAACCATAAATAAAAGCCCATTTAGAACACAAGTTACCCAAAATGCGATACAACTGTCCCATGTTCGGGGCATCACTGAGTACATGAGCATCTAAAAGTACCGGACATAGTCCAAAAATGTCTATAAACTTAAAAATCAAAGAAAAATAAACTAAGGAAGAGAAGGTCGAGGTCCGCTAATGTCATGCAGCTACCACAATAGTCTCCAACTCCAACACAGAGAATCAGCAGCCGCCGCCATGTCTAGAAGTGCCCGGATCTTCACACAAGGTGCAGGGAGTAATGTGAGTACACTAAATCAGTAAGTAATAGGTCCAAAATATTGATTGAAGATAGTGGCAAACTCAACCTCAACAGATATAATGGAACTAAAAGCGCAAAATCGTAGGCATGTTTTCAAGTCAAATATACAGTGTAAGACAATAAAGTAAAGGGAAATCTAAACTGTACATGGTATGTAACTTAGTGTAATCTACATTCTGATGCGTAGACTGTATGATATGGACCATATGCTCCTACTTCTAAAGTGCTCAACCACTCGGTACTGTATATGGCCATCCGGCCTAGGGAAATCCATCCCAAAACATATATACAACACTGACTGATAGTCAGCCAGTACCTAGGAAAAAAAGGCAATCCAGCCATGTGGAGAAATCCATCTCCCAGTATCAAATACTTCGGAAAACTCCATGTCCAAGGAAATCCATCCTTCAATAATATCATCTGCACTCACTGGGGGTGTGTTACAAACTCTAAAGGGGCTCCTAGAGCCCAAGCGCTATCAAAATCATCAATATAATTGCTGCGACGTGCATCCCGATCCCATAACTGTCACTCATAACAGGCTTTCGGCCTCACTCAGTCATCAACCTCTCCAGTATCACCACTGGCTCACAATGTCATGAAAATAACCCGGAACAAATGATATGATAAATCAATAAATTACCGAGACTGAGATATGATATAAAGATGCATGATCATGACTGAGTATGAAATAATAAATGAAACTAATGATATGACATCAATCAACGACCACTAAGGTTCTGACAATACCGGCACAAAGCCTAAAACATGATATCTAGCATGGTTTACAGCTCAACAAATTCATCACATGAAGAAACATGATATTTTTAACAGGATAGAGTCATTAAACGGTGCCATGGAATCTTTCAGGCTGCAATTCTCACCGTGCACGCTCGCACGCCCGCCACTTGGCATGTGCGTCACCTCAATACTAATCATATAACACATAATCCGGGGATTCGAACCCTCATAACAAACTTTGGAAGCGTTACTTACCTCAAACCAATACAAACCTACTCCGCTATGCTCTTGCCCCTCGATTCGGCCTCCAAATGCTCCGAATCTATTCACAACCAGTACAATACCATAAATATATACTAAAGGAACGAATTCCACAAGAAAAACTATCATATTAGATAAAGAACCCGAAAATGATTCAACCCCGGTACCTAAGCCCACATCTCAAAATCTGACAAAAAATACAAAAATTAGAAAGCCCATTCACTCACGAACCCATACATACAAAATTCATCAGAATCCGACATCATTTTATCCCTCAAATCCTCAAATTCCCAAGCCCTAACCCCTCATTTTCACCCCTAATTTCCAGTAATTAATTGATAAAACAACGGGGAAACACCATAGATAGGAGTATTAGAGCTCAAGCACCTTACCTCACTGAAAACCCTTGAATCTCCCTTAAAAATCACTCCAGAAACCGACTTGAAAATGATGGAAATGGACAAAATTTCGCGAAGTGTTCTTTTTATACTTTATACCCATGGCTTTCGCACTTGAGGCCAAATATCCGCTCCTGCGCCTGCGGTCAAAACCTCACATTTGGGAGAACCACTAAGTCCTCAATTTTCGGACCTAAGCCCCTGGTTCCGCACCTGCGGGCGCGCACATGCGCGTCATCATTCCTCTTCTGAACGATTGGCCAAACATCTCCCATCTCCATCTGCGCCCCAGGTCTCGCACCTATGGGCTCGCAGATGCGACAAATCTTATGCGCCTACGGACCCAGCCCAGGTCCTCCACATCCGCATATGCGACTCCCCCAAATGCACATGCAACCTCGCACCTGTGGTTCCCCATTTGCAGGTGCGAACTTAGTCGACTCTTCGAAATACTCAAAACAAAATCAAAACACCAAATTACCCTCGGATTCAAGCCTAAGAACTTTTAAACTTCCAAATTCCGCAAACGACACCGAAACTTACCAAACAACGTCTGAATGACCTAAAATTTTGCACACACATCACAAATGACAATATGAACCTACTCCAACTTTCGTAATTCCATTCCGACCCCGATATCTAATTTTCCACTACCGACCAAAATTACCAATTTTTGCCAATTCAAGCCTAATTCTACCACAGACCTCCAGATTACACTCTGGACGCGCTTCTACGTCCAAAATCACCTAATGGAGCTAACCGAATCCCTAAAAATCCAAATTCGAGATCACTTACACATAAGTCAATATCTGATTGACTTTTCCAACTTACGCTTCTAAATAGGAGACTAAGTGTCTAATTCCTCTCCGAAACTATTTCGGAGCCAAACTAACCAACCCGGTACAATACAAGTGAATAACACATAAAGAAGCAAAAATAGGGGAAATGAGCCTATAACTCTCGAAACGACCGGCCGGGTCGTTACAGCCATCCCAATATGATTGGAACTTCTTCGTCAACCACATTATCTAGGATAATGAAGTCAGTTGGGATAATGAATTTTCCAACTTGCAGCAACACATCTTCAATCACTCCTTCAAGGTAGGCTATGGATCTATCCGCTAGTTGCAACCTCATAGTGGTTGATCTTGGAGCTCCCAAACCCAATTCCTTGAACAAAGAAAAGGGCATCAAATTTATGCTTTCCCCCAAATCACAAAGAGAACGACCCACATTGATATTTCCAATCCGAACAGGATGGTGAAGCTCCCAGGATCCTTAAGTTTTTGAGGAAGCTTGTTTTGGACCCTCAATGGGCACTCCTCAGTAAGTACGACTATCTCGAATTTAGTCAATCTCCTCTTGTGAGCGACTATATCTTTTATGTACTTAGCATACTTTGGAATTTCGCGAAGTACATCTACAAATGCAATATTCAGTTGAACTTGGATCAACATAGAGAGAAATGTTTTTAACATGCGATCATAATTCTTCTTCTGCAATCTTTGGGGGAAAGGTGGTAGTGGCCTTGGAGCATTCACTAGCTCCGAACTTGCATCTTCTTTCTTTGACTCGTGTTTCTTTAGGAATCAACTCCCCCTCACATATAGTCTTATCATTTCTCTTCTTTGGAACTTCTTCTAGTTCCCTACCATTTTTGAGTGTAACTGCATTAACTTGAGGGCTCTTCTATCTATATCTAGGAAGGGCGCCTACAGTCCTAGTATTTTGATTTGATTTTAACTACCCCATTTTCATCTCAATATTTCTGAAATAAGTCTAGAGTTTTTGACTATCAAGCAACAACTTCTTTAAAAAGTCATTCATACTCTCTTCTATTTGCTAGGGTGGCTTCTGGGATTAATTCAAATATCCTTGGGGCCTATAATGATTCTAAATCGTCTGGTTTCCACCCCAGGAGAAGTTAGGATGATTCTTCCAATTTGGATTGTAAGTGTTCCCATATTGTGCATGCTGATTTATCGGACTTCTGCTCTGTTTCCCCACATAGATTCAGGATTCGTGGGTACATGTCACTTGTGTGAATGTCACCACATAAATCGTAGCAAGTAGACATATGTTGTATATCTTATATTTTGTGTTTGGTGCATTGTTATTCTATTCATCTAATTTTCCAATTTTTCTATATCTGCTCTCATGGCTGTGAAGTCATCAAGCTCAATTACACCGACTACTTTTTGTTTATGTGGTCTTCGGGATTCCCTATCTACTTCCCAATCATGATCATTGGTAGTAAAGTTATTTAGCAGGAGCTGAATTTCACTATACGGCCTCGCCATGCAACTACCCCCACAAGCTGAGTATAGATTCATCTTTGGTGTCTCGTCTAATCCATCAACGGAAGTATGACCCAACACCTCATCAGTCTGACAATGATGCGAGCAGTCTTTGAGTAGCTTCTTGTATCTTTCCCAAGCTTGACGAAGAGTCTCGCCATCCCGTTTTTGGAACCCAAGAATCTAGCTCCTCAGCGACTTTTTCTTGTTAGTGGGAAACAGCTTCATTAAGAATTTCCTTGCTAGATCATCCCAAGTGTGGATTGAGTTCACGTTCTCCTTTTGTATCCATTCCTTAGCTTCCCCCAGTGGTGAAAAGGAAAAAATGTCAGCCTGACATAGTCCTTGGAAATGTTAGGATATTGTAAGTATCCGTAATTTTTAGGAAGTTCTGAATGTTCCGTCGCGGATCTTCATGAGGTAGACCTACATATTGCCATGTGGATTGAATCAGCTGCACCATGTACTGTTTGAGTTCAAAGTGACCCGTGATTTTAGGCTTCATAATATCCTGAGTCATATTAGCAAGATTGGGCCTTACGGCTTCTATCATCGGATTCTCTTCATTACCTGCCATATCTAGTGGTTGTGGTTGAACTACGATGTCCAACTCTCTTTCTAGTCCAGTGGTTGTGGTTGAACCACCCAAATAAGCATATTGAAGTTGAGGGGCAAAGGTTTAAGTTCAAATTTTGGAGCTTCTTTAATCGGCAGCCTTGGAGGAGGCCCATTTGTCCTATTCTGGGGCTCAAAGGGGTTTACTCCCTACATGTAAGCACATGATCCATCTAGTATATGCATCATATCCTCAACCTCGCCATCAATTTCCAAGTTATCAAATAACATGATTGTTTTATCTATAGAATTGTCTAGATATACACTCGTGTCGACAACTTGCTCATCCATCTCCATAATAGATATCATAGAGAGCTCCTCATAATGGCAGGGAAGTTGGATCGCCTTGTAGACATTAAAAACTGCTTCCTCGTTGTCCACCCTCATAATCATTTTCCCTCTCTCACTTTAATAATTGCATCACATGTAGCTAAGAGAGGTCATCCCAATATGATTTGAACTCGTTCATCAGCCTCATAATCTAGGATAATGAAGTCAGCTGGGAAGATGAATTTCCCAATTTGCAGCAACACATCTTCAATCACTACTTCAGGGTAGGCTATGGATCTATCCTCTAGTTACAACTTCACAGTGATTGGTCTTAGAGCTCCCAGACCCAATTCCTTGAACAAAGACAAGGGCATCAAATTTATGCTTGCCCCCAAATAACAAAGATCACGACCCATATTGATATTTCCAATCCGCACAGGGATGGTGAAACTGCCAGGATCCTTAAGATTTTGAGCAACCTTGTTTTGCACCCTCGATGTGCACTCCTCAGTAAGTATGATTCGAATTCACTCAATCTCCTCTTGTGAGCCACTATATCTTTTATGTACTTAGAATACTTTGGAATTTTGTGAAGTACACCTGCTAACAGAATATTTAATTAAAACTGTTTCAACATAGAGAGAAATTTGTTTAACATGTGATTATCATTCTTCTTCTGCAGTCTTTGGGGGAAAGGTGGTGGTTGTCTTGCACCATTCACTGGCTCTGAAATTGCATCATCTTTATTTGACTCATGTGTTTCTTTAGGAATCAACTCCCCCTAGGGTATAGTCTTATCCTTTCTCTTCTTTGGCACTTCTTCTAATTCCCTCCCATTTTTTAGTGTAACTGCATTAACTTGAGGTTCTTCTATGTATCACTGAGAAGGCCGCATGCAGGACTAGTACTTTGATATGACACTAACTACCCCTATTTTCTCTCAAGATTTCTAAAATAAGTCTTGAGTTTTTTATTGTCAAGCAACTACTTCTTCAACAAGTCATTCGTAATCTCTTCTATTTGGTAGGGTTGCTTCTGAGATTAATTAAAATTTCCTTGGGGCCTATAATGATTCGAAGTCGTCTGATTTCCACCCTAGGAGAAGTTAGGATGATTCTTCCAATTTGGATTATAAGGGTTCCCATATTGTGCATGCTGATTTATCGGGCCTCTGCTCTGTTGCCCCACAGAGTAGATAGATTCAGGATTCGTGGGGAACATGTCACTCGTGTGACTGTAACCACAAAATTCGCAACAAGTAGACATACATTGTATATGTTGCATATGTTGTGTTTGGTGCATTGTAATTCCATTCATATGATTTGCCAATTTTTTATATCTGCTCTCATGGCTAAGAGGTTATGAAGCTCAATTACGCCGGCT
This sequence comes from Nicotiana paniculata, assembly GCA_005239505.1. NCBI lineage: Eukaryota > Viridiplantae > Streptophyta > Magnoliopsida > Solanales > Solanaceae > Nicotiana > Nicotiana paniculata. The sequence goes on along the minus strand of ML362705.1, from coordinate 70,003 downwards.
GCTTTCTGTTAAAGTGCTTTCCGTGATTCCCCATTAACTTGAAAATTATGATCATTAGTAGTGAAGTTGTTTATCATGAGCTGGATTTCACTATACGGCCTCGCCATGAAACTACCTCTACAAGCTGAGTCAAGATTTATCTTGAGTGGCTCTTCTAGCCCATCAACGAAAGTATGACCCAACTCCTCATATGTGTGACAATAATAGGGGAAGTCTCTGAGTAGCTTCTTTTATCTTACCCAAGCTTGATGAAGAGTCTCACCGTCCCGTTGTTAGAACCCAAGAATCTGGTTCCTCCACGACTTTGTCTTCTTAGTGGGAAAAAATTTGATTAAGAATTTCCTCGCTAAATCATTCGAAGTGTGGATTGAGATCACGGGATCCTTTTGTAACCATTCCTTAGCTTCCCCCAACAGTGAAAAAGGGAAGAGTGGCAGCCTGCCATAGTCCTTGGAAACGTTAGGATATTGTAAGTATCCATAACTTTTAGGAAGTTCTGAATGTGCCGCCGTGCGTCTTCATGAGGTAGACCCACATATTTTCCTGTGGACTGAATCAACTGCACCATGTACTGTTTGAGTTCAAAGTGACCCGTGTCATATTAGCAATATTGGGCCTTACGGCTTCTATCACCGGATTCTCTTCATTACCTGCCATCTCTAGTGGTTTTGGTTGAACTACGATGTCCAAATCTCTTTCTATTCTAGTTCTAGCTTCGACGTCCCTCCTCACCCTGTGAAGTGTTCGTTCAATTTTAGGAGTAACATGAAGGAGGTTGTTTACACTTCTACTCCTCCGTATTTAAGAGAAGATCATGCGTTAACATAAACAAGGCAAACTGAAAATTAAAACTTGAACAAATACCTAATAAAAGCTTAACTCCGTCAAATAGCCAATTTCTATGTCCCCGGCAACGACGCCAAAAACTTGTTGCCACCAAACACATTCACGCAAGTATATGCGGTCGCCAAATAATAGAGTAGTGATTAGAGTATCATTCCCACAGAGACTTATGATTAACTTTTGACTGATTCAAACTCAAACAACTTATTGATCAAAGAGATGTCTCACAAAATGAGTAAGTGACTAATTTAATACCTAAGAAATTATCAAGCAATGAAATAACTAGACACTTCAGCACTTTCGGATAAAAAGCAGCAGCAGAGGATATTCCAGGGTCATAGGCTAGCTAACAATCTTGTGTCGTTCTTGGCTTAAAATGACTAATTGCTTTATCTGAATTGTTGATTGACAAGGTTAATATTACTCATAAGAATCTGTCGAGTTCTTACTCACCTATTCAAGCTAACTTAATAATTATATGTCTATGGAATTAAGACTAACAAGAATGCAATCACTTCCTGTATTTCACCCAAGCAAATCAATTAGGTATAATTCTATCCTAATTGCGAATTCGTTCCAGATGTCCGGGTTAAAGAATTTGCACAAGGAAATTAGGTATAATTCTATCCTAATTGTGAATCCGTTGAATTTGTTCTATTTAACCCTGTATGCAAGCTAGAATTTCTACTTTCGAGTTCAACTCTAGATTCGTAGATAGTATTTCACTGTTAGCTACCCGGCAAAATAATTAAGATCATAATCAAATAAACAACCCAAAATGATAAAATCAAACTAGTCTTTTAAATTTCATACGTCAACATTCATGTAGCACCCATGACCCCAGAATAATAGAGTTATTCACCGCTCATGTTCATACAATCATAAAAAATAATGTTTTCAAACATAAAACCAATGAACACTAGAAGAAGAATGGAAGAATTGATCAAATCCATGCTCCCAAGAGTTTCGTACTTTTGTTTCTCTCTAAAAGTCATGTCCCCCCCCCCTCTAAATAGGTTTAGGCTGGCTTTTTTATGTGTTGGGGGTATCTTGGGGTCGAAATAACCTAGTCCCAGGTGAAATAGCACACTTTCACGTCTTGAGCACCCAAGGCAGCGTGGGTGCTGGCCCTGGTGCTCAACTTCTTCAGCATACTATTTTGTGCGCCACAGGTAGCGGCTCAACTGGGAACTTTTGCCTTTTCTTTCCATTTTCTCTCCAATTCGCGGACTTTTGTCCCAAATCGCATCCGAATGATTCCTACATATAGAAATACCACAATTAGAAAAAAACATTATATTATACATCCGAAATCTATGAGACATGAGCATAATGCGGGACATTTACATCAAAATATGCAAACATAAAGTCGAATACGAAAAGGCAGAGAGGCTGTTTCCAGTAGACACTCGACTTAAGAACAGGAGAGGGGAGGGGCAATAAATTATGTTATTGTAGCACTAGGAACAAATGAAATAGTGGTACATGCATAGTACCAGTAGTCTAAGTTATAGTTTTGAAAACTTCACATATGTAAAGTGTTAGTTATGTCCAACAAGTACTCACATAGGTTTTGAGGAGTTTTCTTGATTATTTCATTTGATTAGGTGTCCAATTCGTAGTTTTAGGTGTTATTTTAGCGATTTGATCGCCCGATCAAATTTGTATGATGTTTTTAGACTTGTGTGCATATTTGATTTAGAGCCTCAACGGCTCGGGTGAGTTTCGGATAGGCTACGAAGTGGTTTAGACTTAGAACTCAACTGGTGTTCTACAATTTTTGGTACTGGTCTCTGATCTCGCAATTGCGAGATCAGTGTTCGAATTTTCGAACATGCAAAATCCTTCCATGCTCCCATTTGCGAAGAGTACCTGGGCCAGCAATAGTTCACATTGCGATCAGGAGGTCACAATTGCAGGGTGGCCAGAGTTCGCATTTGCGAACATTTCATCGCAAATGCTATGAAAGCAGAGGTGCGCAGACTTCACATTTGTGAGGTGTTCTTCGCATTTGCATGGGTTCACAATTGCGAACCCCTGGTCACAAATGCAACATTTGCAACTGAAGAAATAGGAATTAGACGGGATTTTTGTTCATTCTTAAAATTTTCAAAACAAGAAAACCCTAGAGGCGATTTTCCCAAGCACCCTTCTTCCCTAAATCATTGGTAAGTGATTCTAACCTATTTTATTTCAATCTTTCATTACATTTCATAAGTTCTTAACCTAAAATATAGTATTTTCATGGTGAAATCGGGGGTTTTGGTAGAATTACGAATTTTTATAAAATTGGGATTTAGACCTCAAATTGAGGTCGAATTCCAAAATAAATTACATAACCGGGCTCGGGGATGAATGGTTAATCATGTTTTGATTAGAATTTCGGGTTTGGACCAAGCGATCCCGGGAGTTGACTTTTGTTGACTTTTTCAATAATGACCTAAATTGAATTCTTTGCAATCGTGAGTAGTTTCTAAGGCTTAATTTGAATCATTTGGTTGGTAATTTTCTAGATTCTATTGGTTCGGAGGTTTGTTTGAAAAGCAAAGCTGTTGTTGAGCTTTGAATTGATCGTTAGAGAGAGGTAACTGTCTGGTTTACCTTGACTTGAGGGATTAGGAATTGTTTGTCTATTTGCTACATGTTTAGATGTGAGGTGACGAGTACTTATGTATTGTTGTTGGGTTAAAGCATGCATGTGGGATTGTTTCTTGTAATTTATTGCATACTTTGATCATGTTATCCATGCTTAGACTAGTTAATTATTATATTGATCGTCCTTACCGCGTTTATGGGCTTTTTGTGATAATTGAGGATTGCTTATAAAGTTGAGATTGGTATTGTAGAACCATTGTTGACGTAAGGCTCATTATTGTTATTCTATCTCCCTGTGGTTACTTACTCATTGTTATATGGTAAGGGAGAGTGTTAATGCACAAAGGGTGATGTCGTGCCGTATGTGAGTGTTACTGCACGAAGGTTGATGTCGTGCCGTATGTGAGTGTTACTGCATGAAGGGTGATGTCGTGCCATATTGTGAGTGTTAATGCATGAATGGCGATGTCGTGCCATGTTATGAGAGTTAATACACGGAGGATGATGCCGTGCCATATTGTGAGTGTTACTGCACGAAGGGTGATGTCGTGCCATGTTATGAGAGTTAATGCACGAAGGGTGATGTCGTGTCGTATCTATTGATTTATACTGAAAGTGAGAGAAAATACACGAAGGGTGATGTCGTGGAATATCATTCTTTCATTGTGAGGTTGAGAGTAAAAGCATGAAGGGTGATGCCGTGCAATTTTCTTCATTGTGCTTAATTATTTTTAGTGATTAAAGGCGTATTGATTGTGTGGGTTATCATTTCCGCTGTATTTCTCGTATCTTGTATTGCCTTTAGCATGTCCATCTCCCAATAGTACATGGTTAGCTTTTATTTGTTGTTATCTTGTACGTATACTGTTATCTGCACAGGTTTATGGAGTACATGGGTTTGGTTGTACTCATACTACACTCTGCACTTCTTGTGCGAGCTTTGGTATTGGCCCAGCTATTCGTGAGGCGTAGCACCTCGAATTTTCTTATTGAAGACTCGAGGTAGATCTGCCGGCATCTGCAAACCTTGTAGTCCCCTTCCATTTCCCCTATTTTAGTGTTTCCTTTCTTCCAAAACAATTGTATTTCTTTCAGACTCTGTTTGTAGAAAATTCTAGAAGCTCATGAGTTGTGACTCCAGATCAGGATTGTAGTAGATATTATAGGACTTTATGTTACTACGCACTAAGGTTTAGTTCATTTTGGATTAATTAACTTTATTTATTGAAATTGAATGAAAATTGGCTTAAAGATTCTCTAACGTTTGCTTGCCTAGCAAGTGAAATGTTAGGCGCCATCACGGTCCCGAAGGTGGGAATTCCAGGTCGTGACAAGTTGGTATCAGAACACTAGGTTGCCTAGGTCTCACAAGTCACGAGCAGGCTTAGTAGAGTCAGGAGGATCGGTTCAGAGAAGTCTGTACTTATCTTCTAGAGGCTATGAAGTTTAGGAACAAATTTCACTTCTATTCTTCTCTGTCGTGCGATTTTGTTCTCTTATTGCTAATTGAACTCTTGTACTCTTGTTCTCTCCCAGATGGTGAGAACACGTACTGCATCTTTAGTTGAGTAGAAGCTAGAGGCCCCTGGCAGCTCCTACGAGGGGTAGAGGTCGAGGTCAAGGTCGTGCCAGAGGCGAGGCGGTGGTAGAGTTCAGCCCACAGCTCGAGCAGCAGCACCAACGGTGGAGCCTCGGGTGGATTTTGATGAGGAGGTTCCACCCCATACTGTACCTGTTGGACCAGCTCAGGTACCGGAGGGGTTCATCGTCACCCGAATGCTTCAGGGTGCTCTTGTCCATTTAGTGAGCCTTATGGAGAGTGTGGCCCAGTCCGGTACATGTCCAATGGAACCAGCCGTCTCTCAGGCTGAGGGAGGAACACAGACTCCCGCTACTCACACTCCGGAGTAGATGACTCCCCAGTATCAGACTCCAGCAGCTCAGCCAGTTGGGGTAGTTCAGCCGGTTGTTGCGGCACAGGCCGGTGATGGACCAGCTCTGTCTTCTCAGGGTTTATTGAGATTGGACAAGTTCACCAAGATCTTCCCAGTTCATTTTAATGGTGCACCTTGGACCCACAAGATTATCTTGACCACTGCCATGAGGTGTTGCGGAACATGGGGATATTTGAGACTAATTGTTTTCTATTTTTCTTTTTTTTTTAAATGATGGGTTCCGCCAAGAGATGGTGGAAGGACTTTGTATCATCCAAACCAGGTAGGTCTCCTGCTCTTACTTGCGACCAGTTTCTCAGATATTTCTTGAAAAGTTCCTTCCTGCCACACTAAGAGAGGATTATCGCATGCAATTTGAGCGTCTTCAATAGGGCAGTATGTTATGCCATTCTTATACTTCCTACCTAGAGAGAGAGGTGAGGAGGTTTATTGAGAGACTCGCTCAGCCTATCAAGTTGCAGATGGCTAAGGAGATCGGGAGTGAGATCCCTTTTCAGACAGGTGTTAATGTCGCCAGGCGAGTCAAGATGGTTCTTGCACATGGGGGAGGTTAGGGGTCTGACAAGAGGCCTCGTTATTTCGGTGGGTTTAGTGGTGCCTTGTCTGGAGGCAAGGTACTTTTGGTAGAGGACATCCTCCTAGGTCATTTCATTCAGCACTCCAGGCATCCCACAATGCTTCGGGTGGTCATGGCCCTCATATTCCTTATTCCGACTAGCTAGCGTACAATGCACCATCTGATCCTATTAGTGCACCTCTGCTCCATAGTTTTTAGGGTGGTTACTCCGGCTGACAGGGGAACTCTTAAGGTCAGCAGTCACATCAGCTGAGGTCCTGTTATACTTATGGTGATCCGAGGCACATTGCTAGATTCTGCTCTCGGCCATCGAGCAATTCACAATATCAGGGTTCTCGTGCCATGGTCCCGGCACTGGGTGCTTCACCACCTGCCCAGCCAGCTAGAGGTAGGGGTTACGCAGCTGGAGGTGGAGGTCATGCTATTAGAGGTGGAGGACACCCAGTTAGGGCCCGTTCTAGAGATATAGTTCAGAGTAGTGGGGCCCAGCCCCGATGCTATGATTTCCTAGCCAGACCTAAGGCTGAGTCATCTGACACTGTTATCGCATGTACTATTTATGTTTGCAGTAGAGATGCTTCAGTTTTATTTGATCAAGGTTCTGCTTATTCCTATGTTTCATCCTATTTTTCGTCATATTTGGTTGTGCCTCGTGATTCTTTGAGTGCTTTTGTGTATGTATCCACACCTGTGGGAGATGCTATTGTTGTAGATCGTGTTTATCGTTCGTGTTTTGTTACCAATGGGAGCCTTGAGACTAGCGTAGATCTTCTACTTCTCGATATGGTAGATTTTGATGTCATTTTGGGTTTGGATTGGTTGTCACCTTATCACGCTTTATTGGATTGTCACGTTAAGACGGTGAACTTAGCCTTGCCGAGGTTGCCTCGATTATAGTGGAGAGGTACTCCTGGCCATTATACCAGTAGGTTTATTTCTTATGTGAAGGCTCGGCATATGGTCGAGAAGGGGTGTCTAGCTTATTTGGCTTATGTCTGCAATTCTAGTGCGAAGGTTCCTCCTATGAATTCAGTACCAGTTGTTCGTGAGTTTCCAAAGATGTCTCCTACAGACCTGCAGGGGATGCCACTCTACAAGGATATTGACTTCTGTATTGATTTGTCTTCGGTCACTCATTCCAGTTCTATTCTGCCATATCATATGTCCCCGCCCAGAGTTGAAAGAATTAAAGGAGCAGTTGCAAAATTTGCTTGATAAGGGATTTGTTAGACCCAGTTTCTTGCGTGGGGTGCACCCGTGTTTCTTGTGATGAAGAAAGATGGATCAATGAGGATGTGCATAGATTAGCGGCAATTGAACAAAGTCGCCATCAAGAACAAGTATCCATTGTCGAGGATTGATGATTTATTTGATCAGCATCATGGTGCCAAAGTCTTTTCAAAGATTATTTGAGGTTTGACTACAATCAGTTGAGGATTAGGGCATCTGATGTCCCTAAGACAACTTTTCAGACTCGATATGGGCATTATGAGTTTCTAGTGATATCATTTGGGCTGACAAATGCCCTACCAGCATTTATGGATTTGATGAACCGGGTGTTAAAGACTTATCTGGATTCATTTGTTATTGTGTTTGTTGATTATATCTTGATCTACTCCCACAGTCGAGAGGAGCATGAGCAGCATCTTCGGATCGTACTTCAGACTCCGAGAGACAACTAGTTTTACGCTATTTTTTCAAAATGCGAGTTTTGGTTGGACTCAGTCGCTTTCTTGGGGCACATTGTATCAACAAAGGGCATTTAGGTGGATCCTAAGAAGATTGAGGCAGTTCAGATCTGGCCTAGACCCACTTCAGCTATGGAGATCCGGAGTTTCTTAGGATTGTCGAGTTATTACCGTTGGTTTGTGGAGGGGTTTTCATTTATAGTAACCCTGTTGACCAGGTTGACCCAGAAGGGTGCCCCGTTCATATGGTCAGACGAGTGTGAGGCGAGCTTCCAAAAGCTCAAGACTACTTTGACTATGGCGCCAATGTTGGTGTTGCCCACTGATTCAAGATTTTACAAGGTATATTATGATGCATCTCGCATTGTACTTGGTGTATTATTGATGCAGGATGGAAGGGTGATTTCATTTGCTTTGCGGCAGTTGAAGGTTCATGAGAAGAATTACCATGTTCATGACTTAGAGTCGGCAGTTATTATTCATGCGCTGAAGATATGGAGGCACTATCTTTATGGTGTGTCGTGTGAGGTATTCACGGATCCTCGGAGCTTGCAATATTTTTTTCAAATAGAAGGATCTCAATTTGAGGCAAAGGAGGTGGTTGGAGCTATTGAAAGACTATGACATCACCATCTTGTATCATCCCGGGAAGGACGATGTGGTGGATGATGCCTTGAGTATAAAGTCAGTGAGTATGGGCCGCCTTGCGTACATTCCAGTCGGTGAGAGACCGCTTGCATTATATGTTCAGGGCTTAGCCAATCAGTTCGTGAGGTTGGATGTTTCTGAGCTTAGTCGTGTTCTAGCTTGTACAATCGCTTAGTCTTCCTTGTTTGAACGCATCAGGGAGTGGCAGTATGATGACCCTGATTTATTTGTCCTTAGGGACATAGAGTGGCACGGTGATGCCAAACAGGTTACTGCTGGAGATGATGGAGTTTTGAGGATGCAAGGTCGTGTTTGTGTGCCTAATGTGGATGGACTTCATGAGTTGATTCTTGGGGAGGCCTAGAGTTCCCGGTATTTTATCCATCTGTGTTTCGCCAAGATGTATCAAGACTTGCATCAACATTATTAGTGGAGGAGGATGCAAAAGGATATAGTTGCATATGTAGCTCGGTGTCTAAGTTGTCAGTAGGTAAAGTATGAGCATTAGAGACCTGGTGGTTTGCTTCAGAAGTTAAAGATTCCTGAGTGGAAGTGGTAATGAATAACTGTGGATTTCGTTATTGGACTCCCACAGACTCAGAGGAAGTTCGATGCTATTTGGGTCATTGTGGACAGGCTGACAAAATCAGCGCATTTCGTTCCTATGGCAGTTAGCTATTCTTTAGAGTGGTTGGCAGAGATTTACATCCACGAGATCCTTTGGCTTCATGGTGTGCCTATGTCTATCATTTCTGATCGAGGTACGCAGTTCACCTCGCAGTTGTGGAGAGCAGTATATTGTGTGTTGGGCATGCAGGTTGAGTTGAACACAACATTTCATCCTTATACGGACGGGTAGTCTGAGTGCACTATTCAGATATTAGAAGATATGCGTCGTGCTTGTTTTATAGAATTTGGATGTTCTTAGGATTAGTTCTTTCCACTCATGGAGTTTTCCTATTACAACAACAACCAATCGAGCATTCAGATGGCTCCCTATGAGGCATTATACGGGAGGCGATGTCATTCGCTAGTTGGATGGTTCGAGCCGGGGGAGGCTCGATTGTTGGGTATAGATTTAGTACATGATTTCTTGGATAAGGTCAAAATTATTCAGGATCTACTTAACACAGCTCAGTTCAGCCAAAAGATTTATGCCAATAGTAGAGTTTGTGATGTTGCATTCATGGTCGGAAAGAGAGTGTTGCTCCGGGTTTCATCCATGAAGGGTGAGATGAGGTTCGGAAAGAAGGGCAAGTTGAGCCATAGGTATATCGGGCCTCTTGAGATTCTTCAGAGAGTGGGTGAGGTGGCTTATAAGCTCACATTACCACCTAGTTTATTAGCAGTTCATCCGGTCTTCCATGTGTCCATGCTCCGGAAGTATCACAGTGATCCGTCCAGTGTGTTAGATTTCATCTCTGTCCAGTTGGACAAGGATTTGGCTTATGAGGAGTAGCCGGTGGCTATTATAGCCCATCAGGTTTGTCAGTTGAGGTCTAAGAGTTATCATTCAGTTCGAGTGCAGTGGAGAGGTCAGCCCGTCGAGGTAGCTAATTGGAGTCCGAGTCGGAGATGCAGAGTAGATATCACACCTTTTCACGAGCCCAGGTACTTTTCTATGTCCGTTCGAGGTGAATGGTTGTTTTAGAGGTTGAGAATGTGATGACCCGATAGGTCATCTTATATTTTAGAATCTTAATTCTATGCTTTGAAGCCTTAAATACCTCATCATAGCCCTCTTTGATATACGTGCACAGTCCGGATGTTTTTCCGGAAAGCTTTTATGTTAAAAACTGAGAAAATATGAAATTTTTTCCTTAAATCCTATTTGAGTTGACTTCGATCGTTTTGAGCAAACGGACCCGGATTCATGTTTTGACGGTCCCGGTGAGTCCATATCGTGATATGGGACTTGGGCGTATGCCCGGAATCGAATTCGGAAGTCCTTAACTAGAGTTATCGAACTTTGTTGAAATTTGAAGGTTTAAAGGCTTAATGACTTTGAAAGTTTGACCAATATTTGACTTTATTGATATCAGTTCTGTATTTTAGTTCAGGAACCCGGTATAGGTCCATTACTTTAATTATGACTTGTCTGTCAAATTTGGTGAGAAACATAGCTGATTTGACATGATTTGGACGTCCGGTTGAGACAATAGAAGTTCATGAGTTTTCTTGAAAATTTCACTTGATTTAGTGTCCAATTCATAGTTCTAGGTGTTATTTTGGAGATTTGATCGAGCGAGGAAATACTTATGATGTTTTTAGACTTGTGTGCATATTTGGTTTAGAGCCCCCAGGGCTCAAGTGAGTTCAGATAGGCTATGGAGTTGTATAGAGTTAGAACTCAGCTGGTGTTTTGCAATTTTTTATATTGGTCTCTGATCTCGCAATTGCGAGATCAGTGTTCACATTTGAAAGCATCCTAAATCCTGCCAGGCTCGCATTTGCGAGAAAATACCTTGCATTTGCGAAGAGTACCTGGGTCAGCAATAGTTCGCATTTGCGATCAGGAGGTTGCAACTGCGGGGAGGCCAGAGTTCGCATTTGCGAACATTTCATCTCAAATGCGATGAAAGCATATGTGCGCGGACTTTGCATTTGAGAGGTGTTATTTGCATTTGCGGGGGTTCGCAATTGGTCACAAATGCGACATCTGCAACTGAACAAATAGGAGTTAGACAGGATTTTTGTTCATTCTTTAAATTTTTAAAACAAGAAAACCTTAGAGGCGATTTTCCCAAGCACCCTTCTTCCCCAAATCATTGGTAAGTGATTCTAACTTATTTTCTTTCAATATTTCATTACATTTCATAAGTTTTTAACCTAAAATCTAGTGTCTTCAGGGTGAAAATTGGGGGTTTGGGTGGAATTAGGGATTTTTGTAAAATTGGGATATAGACCTCAAATCGAGTCGGATTCCAAAACAAATTACTAACCGGGATTGGGGGAGAATGGGTAATCAAGTTTTGGTCAAAAATTTGAGTTGGACCAAGCAGGTCCGGGAGTTGACTTTTGTTGAATTTTTCAATAATGACCTAAATTGAATCCTTTGCAATCATGGGTAGTTCCTAAGGCTTAATTTGAATCATTTGGTTGGTAATTTGCTACATTCTATTGGTTCGAGGGCTTGTTTGAAAGGAAATGTTGTGGTTGAACTTTGAATTGATATTTGGAGCGAGATAAGTGTTGTGGTTAACCTTGACTTGAGGGATTAAGACTTGCTTGTCTATTTGCTACATCTTTGTCGTGCCACCCCCCCCCCCCTCTTTCCTCACCTTTCGGGTCGGTCAGGGTATTCGACATTATTGGGACAACTCGTTTCCTTTTGGGAAAGGGATAAGGAATTGAAGAGTCGCCACCTAACGATTTTAAGGTGCGTTAGGACACCTATTAAGGGTAATTTATAAACACATATTAGATAACCAGAGATTGGGTAAGAGCTTGAAATTACTTCAAGGGGAAGGTGTTAGGCACCCCTTAAAGTCCACAACTGTGGTTCCTGTCCAAACAAGCTTTGTGAATTTTAAAACAGGTAGCACACAATCAAATAAAACATATAGGTAAACAAATAAAGATTTTGGGAAGATTCACAGTCTAAGCACACATATGTGCTCAAGTTTAAAAGATTTAAAGTCTAAGCACATATATAAGGTTTTGAATGATTTACAGTCCAAGCACACAAGTAATGTTTTGAAAGAGTTCTGATCTAAACACACATATGTAAGGGATATGGGGGTCCTAGGTCGTTTATCCTATAGGATCACATCGGTACAATGCTCGGTAATCACTCGTTAGAAGAGGGGCTATGCGTTGCATTAGCACACCAGTCATTATATCCATATCTACCCTTCCCCACCCCTTAGCGGTTATTAAAGCGAGTGTTGTTAAACGATCTCTATGCGTGTTGTTACCCGTCCCTTCTTAATGGCCCTGGAGGGATTTAGGACCTCTACCTATAGGCAGTTCTAGATAGACCGCTAAGGTTGAAAGGAAAAAATACTAGGCAACATGCAAGAATAGATAGGAGTTGAACAAATAAAACAGGAAAAAGCAGTTAAGAGGCTCAGATTTACCTCCACAGATAATACACATAAGCAGCACGTCTCAAACACAAACAAGGGCAATATTATTAAGCAGGATCCTAAAACATGATGTCTAAGTGAAAATCAGAACATAGAAGATATGCAACTTCAATTTTATAAACATAGAAGCAGGACCTAATTAGTTTGCCTATTGAGTTTAAACCTGTTAACCATTAAGCAGTAAACACAAAGCAACAGTCTTCTAGTTTTTAAAGAGATTAATTACCTAAGGCTTGCCTAGGCGTGGGATTGTGCATAACAATTACCAGAATTGTTAAAAACAGTTCAGAAGTAGTTTTACCTAAAATCATGTTGTTCTAGGTGTTGAAAAATACAGGGATTATCACTAGTTTATTTAAAACAGGATGATAAAATATGAGACCTTCTTATGTCCTTTTTCATGCATTAGTAGTTTAACTAAGTGTGACTGGGCGAGATCCTAAAGCATGGTATCTACTATGCATATAGAGATGCAAAATGGTTGCAAAATTCATAAAGCATGATTTCTAAATGCACAGGAAGTTGCAGCATAATTTCAGGATGTGCAGGAGCAAGGATTTTATGTTGATGCTATTATTTAGCCTAGAAGCAGGATTTCTAAGTGATAAATAGGGTGAAATGAGATGCTGAAGCAGTAAATCTAAAACATTATATCTAATGCATGACATGCTTAGAATGTATTGGTCCTAAACATGGATTCTAATGCACATATAGGAAATGTAAACCTAAGGCATGGTTTCTACCCCTTGATATTGATAACATATATAGCTACCCTCTCCATTTCACTAGCCATCCCCAATATCTATTTACAAATAATTATTACATACCAGCTGAGTAAATTACATAAATAGATAAAGTAAAAGAAGAAGTTAAACTATAGGGAGCTTGAAAAACAGGCCCAGATTCCCTGAACCTCAAGTGCTCATAGCCTTTCTTATATCCGGGTGTGTCAGAGTTCCCTAAGGACCTCAAGGGATCCCGGGCAGTGTTCACACCCAGATTTCATAACCATATTGAGTAAATGAAGTGTGGAAGGGCCATCCATAGTGCACCAGAGTTTAGAGGGATCTCATAGGAGGCCCAAGGCAGTTATACACTGGAGGGGCAGAACCTAAGGACCTAAGAGTAGAGTGAGAGTGCTTGACATAGTTTTGAAAAGGTTTTAATAGGAAAGGAAGCGTTTGGAAAAGAGTTAGTTGAGACACTTTTATAAAATAGGAGATTTGTTTAGTAAAAAACTGTTTGTTGAAAAGAGTAGGGCAATTAACAAATAGTAGACTAATCACAACACAAACAAATTCAGCACATTCAAATCATAGTCCTTCATACAAGGGTGATGGGAATTGGGGGCACATAGAGCACATTGTATATAGGATCGTAGATGTTCTTGTATGGGGGTTTGTGGGGATTAGGGGATAGCTAATGGTATCAACACAACATGAATTTAAGAATTAACACAAAATCAGGCAACTTAGGATACAAATTGCTTTGCAAAGAAAGGTTCATGCTAGAAAATAGGTAAACATGAGATAAAGCAGATCATATTGGGACATACTACAAGGGATAACATATTCATAAGCATAATGATACTAAAGAGGAGTGGGGCATAGCATAATAGCAAGATGAACAATGATGTAGACATGTCAATTACATGTTGAAAAACAAAACCATAGATAGAAACAGATCAAAAACATGATAAACTGAAGCAGTAACAGAAACATGTTGGTTTTGGGACTTGAATTGAAATCAGAACATACCAGTATGGGGATAGTAAACACAAAGTGAAGGATAGGGGAGAGCATAATAATTAGCCTTGGCTTGCAGCCGGCTAATTCGGAACAATAGTAAGTAAGTAACAAAGAAAGAAAGAGAGTAGAAAAGCTTTGAGTATGAGAGAGAGCTTTTTAAACTAATATTTATGTGTCCTTTTAACTACTGTAAGAGCAATGTATATATAGTATGAAACTAGGTAGAGAATAAGGTATGCATCCAAGTCATGTAGTGATTCGGGAAGCAGAGTCAATTAGCATCAAAATCAATGAAATTACTCCCTTCAATTAAGGAGTTAACTTTGAACGGTAATAGACATGCAATAAATAAGGAACGACACCATATGACTGGAATATAACACAATAAGGAAATAATTTCAGCACAGTACCAGCATAGAACATGTAATTGAGGCTAGGTTCAAAAAGGTCTAATTAAGGAAATAACATGAAAATCAATTTGACAGCATATAAAATAAGGCAAGAAATAAGCTAAGGTCGGAAAATCAGCAGAGAAATCATCATAAGGGATTAGGGAAAGGTATCAATCACAGGAAATCAAGGGTTCAAATAGGAAATAGTACTAATTAGAGGGAATCAACACAAATTGCGCAGAATAAACACATGACAAGCAAAGCAGAAGGCAAGAATTTAGAACCCTAATAGACATGGTAAAGTAAATATCATATAAAATTAGGGATTCAAACTGCAATATCATAGTGATAAACATAAACCTCTGAGTGTTAGCAAGGTAAGCACATAATAGGCAGAATCAGAAACCCTAGTAAGTTAAACAGGGTGAAAAACACAAAAATACTCAGATTAATCGAAGCAGATTCATGAGAATCAAACATGCAAACAAGTTTGAGAGGACGAGCAGTAAAGATAAACTCAGAATCCAAACAAAGTGTTAGAAAGTTGGGGGTTTTAGCATAACTAGTTAGGGTTAAGGAAAACTTAACAAAATCAGTCGAAGCACATATGAATCTGAGGATTACACACTTAAAAAGTAGAAAGCGTTTTGAATAAAATGATTTTCAGAAACACTAGTTTAGGAAGATGATAAGCCACTTCAAAATTCAGGATATTTCATAATAAAACCAGTGAAAATAAGTTCAACTTATCTCAGATCAGTACATATCTGAGAAGTTTAAGAGACAAAATTAAGGCTTCGAGAAAATAACATAGAGATGAAGATATTGGCTTAGAAACCCATAGGTTAAAAGCGAAATAGGCAGATCTTCCATAAAACGAGCCATGACGGCTTGAAACAGGCAAGGACGACCAAAGATGTAAGCGGACTAACCCTAGTGCCTCGAGGACCTTAGAGAGGGAGGCACCAGCATAGGAGAGGGCATTTGAGGCCTGGAGGTGGTGAGGGACCACCATGATCGACGATAGATGAGTGACGACGAGAGAGAGTTGGGGTTAGGTTAGAGAGGATTTGAGAGAGAAGGGAGATGTGTAACGGTGGAGTGAAAGAGAGAAATGAGAGGGAAATGGGGTAGTCATTAGGTTAAATTAGGAAGGAAATATCCTGGACCGTTAATCAAAACTGATCAACGGTCAGGGTTTGGGATAATTTGGGTCGGGTAGATTAGGATTTGCGTCTGGGGTATTGGGTTGATTTAATTGGGTTTGGGTATGGTTTAACTTAGGCTACAATTGAAATGAATTTAGGTTGTTTGTTAAATACCCCATTCAAATTAATTAAAATAATTTACAAAATAGCTAATAATTAACAAAATGAATTTCATGCATAGAAAATAGTTTGAAATTATTACTTAGTATTTTAGAAGTACAAATGACTCATTTCTGGAAGAAAATAGTGCAAAATTATATGCTTGAGCTACAATTGCAAAGTTATTGCTGTTCTAGCCAAAAGATGCCAATTTGGCTAATTATGAAATAATTGGGTCTAATTAGGACCATAAACAATAAATTAAATCAAGAGATGCTTTTGAAATCATTTGTGATTTAATTTTATAATTATTTATTGGAAATAAATACTGGACAAATTAATAGAAATGTCGGAAAATAATGGAAAAATACCAGCTGTTATTAATGCATGACTTTGAAGGAATATATGCAATTTAAAAAAATATTTTTTGGAAAAAATTGGGTGTCAACAGCTGCCCCTCTTTACCCGGAAAGGATGAAAGAGTTTGTCGGGTAAAGACATGATGGCCAATTTGACCGAGCGAAATGGTTTGGAGAGATTTAGGTTGTACCTGGGCTTCTAAGCTGCCTACATATCCCTGGTTTTACAGGAATCAGGCCGCATGTAGTTCTGGATCCATCGATGAAGTATACCGGTGAAGTCATCACAATAACGGACGCAACATCTAGGGCTAGATGAATGAACGGTTCTAAGGAAGAGGTTAGGTTTGATATGGCTGGGAGAACTAGAGCGGGATCATTCCTGCAGGGCAGCCGTTGCTTGTCGGGTTACCTGCAAATAAGAATACTACAAGCATATATTGTGCATAAATTCAAACATGATGCAGATTCCTGTTGGACTATGAAAGTTTTCTTCGAACGGTTAGGGATGACGTCCTCAGACCATGATGTCTTGGGCCATGAATAGTTTGATGAGAGATTCGCATGCCATGGAATGATGTTCTTGGGCTATGAAGATGGTGCCTCCGAACTATGACGCCTTTGAATAATGAGGTGCGAAGTTGAGAGAGATCCTTATGCCATGACATGGTGTCTTCTGGCTATGAGGATGGTGCCGTTAGACTATGACACATTTGGATAGGTTGGCGATATTTTAGCCCATGAAATGCAGTAATATGAATTCCACAAGGTAGAGCTTAGTCTTGGGAAATGGAGGGTAGAGCTTAGCCCGAAAGAGAAACGAAGTGAATAATGCTCGAGAGACAGCGCTTAGTCTCGGTGAAAAGTAAATTGGAGGCAGAGCTTAGCCTCATGCAAGTATGGAGACAAAGCTTAGTCTCATGCAGAGATGTGGAAGGCAAAGATTAGCCTTATGCATAATGAAGGCAGATATTAGCCTTATGCAACAGAAGGCAGAGATTAGCCTTATGCAAGATGGAAGCAGAGATTAGCCTTATGCAGATGGTGGTAGAACTTAACCTCATGCAGATAGGAAGGCAGGGATTATCCTTATGCAAATAGAGGTAGAGCTTAACCTCGTGAGATAGGAAGGCATAGATTAAGGCAAAGATTAGCCTTATGCAAATGAAGGCAGATATTAGCCTTATGCAAAATGAAGGCAGAACTTAGCCTTATGCAGAAGATCAAATAGTAAATGACAGTAGAATTTCTTAGCTGGTAGCAGGCTTTGATATTGTGATTATTGTGAGAATTGTGACTACGGAGCATTGTTTGTTCGTGCTGATAGCAAATGTCGGCAAGTGCGATGGTTTCGAGGATTGTGATTTTGAACATGTTCGTTCTTTGTTCCTGCATCCAAAGAAAAATAGTGAGTTATGTAAATGGGGGGGGGGTGGGGGTGGGGGGGTTGATTCATATCTCTACTGGCTTTACTTGCTTCGCTCTGCTTGGTCTGGTGATTCTATTTGCTTCATTTGGGTAGCGTTTGCTAAACAGAGCTATATTTTGAAAATGTGCATGATTTTATACAGACATAGTAAAAAACATATTTCAAGAAATTTAGATGAACCGGTGACCATGACATGGTTCAATACACTGCAACCACTCATGCTACGGAATTTGGAGGGTCCTCCTCAAAATTCTTCCCCAGTTGGATGGTTGATGATTCTGACCGTTGTACATGTTGCGATCGGCTAAACTTGCTTCGAAATTTTGAGGGTCCTCAAAATTCTTCCCCAGTTTCCAATTGCGGGGGAAATGAGATTTTTATTAAATTATGACCAAACCCATAGGGCTGCCTACGTATCCCCTCTTAAACGGGAATCAGGTCAGGCGTAGTTCAATTTACATTATTGAGGAAAAGCAGAGAAAGTTACACATAATATCGTTTGACTGCATCTGAATTGATTGTCTTTGGCCAAACTTCTCTGTCCATTTATGCAAGCATGAGAGCTCCTCCTGTCGATACTCGGTGAACCATATACGGACCTTGACAGTTGGGAGAAAATTTCCCTTCAGCTTCGTCTTGATGTGGAAAAATCTTTGTTAACACCAGCTGCCCCGGTGTGAGCTGTCTTGGCTTGACTCTATTGTTGAAGGCTTTATACATTCTATTTTGATAAAGTTGACCATGACATGTTGCATTCATCTTTTTCCCATCTATGAGTGCTAACTGCTCGTAGCGGCCTTTTATCCATTCTGCATCGCTGAGCTTAGCTTATTGTATGATTCTTAAGGAAGGGATCTCCACTTCGGCAGGAATAACAACTTCCATACCATAAACCAGTAAATAAGGAGTTGCCCCAGTTGATGTGCGGACTGTGGTACGATATCCCAGTAAGGCGAATGATAATTTTTTATGCCACTATTTGTGCTCTTCTATCATCTTTCTCAATATCTTTTTGATGTTCTTGTTGGCGGCTTCCACAGCTCCATTCATCTGTGGTCTATAGGCTACGGAATTCTTGTGCTTGATTTTGGAAGTCTCGCACATGGCTTTTGTCAGATCACTGTTGAGATTGGAGCCGTTGTCGGTGATGATTGACTCTGGAACCCCGAACTGACAAATGATACAGTCACGGACAAAGTCTGCCACGACTTTCTTAGTCACCGCTTTCTATGATGCCGCTTCGACCCATTTGGTGAAGTAATCAATAGCTACTAGGATGAACTTGTGCCCATTTGAAGTTGTGGGCTCTATTGGTCCAATAACGCCCATTCCCCAGGCGACGAACGGCCAAGGTGAGCTTGTTGCATTGAGCTCATTTGGGGGTACCTTTATCATATCTGCATGTACCTCACATTGATAGCATTTTCGGACATATTGGATGCAGTATATTTCCATGGTCATCCAGAAGTTACCGGCTCTGAGTGTTTTCTTTGCTAAGACAATACCATTCATGTGTGGGCCACAGGTCCCAGCATGTATATCTTCAAGTAGTCTGGATGCTTCCTTTGCATCGACACATCTTAATAATCCCAAGTCAGGAGTCCTTCTGTATAGGTTTCCTCCGCTGAGAAAGAAATTATTGGACAATCTCCGGAGTGTTCATTTCTGAGTGTGATTTTCAAGCTCTGGGTACTCTCCCTTTGACAAGTATTCACTGATGTCGTGGAACCATGGTCTTTCGTGTTCTTCTTCTTCAACATGGGCACAATATGTCGGCTGGTTATGGATCTTCATTTGAATAGGATCAATGAAGTTCTTATCTGGGTGTTGTATCATTGATGATAGAGTGGCCAATGCATCGGCAAACTCATTCTGAACTCTGGGGACGTGCCGAAATTCTGTCGTTGTGAACCTTTTCCTCAATTCTTGCACATGGTGCAGATATGGCAATATCTTGGAATTTTTGGTAGCCCATTCTCCTTGTACTTGGTATATTAGTATATCTGAGTTACCAATTACTAGCAACTCCTGGATATTCATGTCAATGGCCATATTGAGCCCTAAGATGCAGGCCTCATATTCTTCCATATTGTTGGTGCAGGGAAATATGAGTTTTGCAGATACCGGGTAGTGTTGACCTGTTTCCGATATCAGGACAGATCCAATGCCGACTCCTTTGAAATTGGCTTCTCTGTCGAAGAATTCTCCACCCATCATAGGATTCTGCAATGTTCTCCCCTATGAATGGCACTTCTTCATCGGGAAAATACGTTTTCAAGGGTTCGTATTCTCCTCCCACGGGGTTCTCGGCAAGATGATCTGCCAGTGCTTGCCCTTTGACCGCTTTCTGAATCACATAGATAATGCCGAACTCACTCAACAGGATTTTCCATTTGGCCAGTTTGCTAGTGGGCATGGGCTTCTGAAAGATATATTTCAAGGGATTCATCCTTGATATGGGATACATTGTGTAGGCACAGAAGTAATGCCTTAGCTTCTGGGTTACCAAGGTTAGAGCACAGCAGGTACGTTCCAGTAGAGAAGACCGTGCCTCATGTGGAGTGAAATTCTTACTCAAATAATAAATAGCTTGTTCCTTTCTTCCTGTCTCATCGTGCTGCCCCAGAACGCAGCCAAAAGCTCCATCTAATACCGCAAGGTAGAGTAGCAAGGGTCTACCTGGATCTGGCGGGGACCAAGACTAGGGATGTTGACAAATATTCCTTGATTCTGTCGAAATCTTTTTTTTAACAATCATCGGTCCATTTGGTCGCAACATCTTTCTTCAGCATCTTGAAAATTGGTTCACATATAACCATGGACTGGGCTATGAATCGGCCGATGTAGTTAAGGCGTCCGCGGAAACTCATCACATCTTTCTTGTTCTTTGGCGGTGGTAATTCTTGGATGGCTTTGACCTTCGATGGATCCAGTTCTCTTCCTCGGTGGCTTACGATGAACCCAAGCAATTTCCTAGCAGGAACCCTGAACGCACACTTCACGGGGTTTAATTTCAAGTTGTACTTTCGCAGCCTGTTGAAGAACTGTCTCAAATCTGTTGTATAGTTGGTGTCTCTTTTGGACTTAATGTTGACATCATCCACATACACCTCAATTTCTTTATGTATCATATCATGGAAAATGGTGGTCATAGCTCTCATATAGGTGGACCCAGCATTCTTTAGGACGAACGACATCATCTTATAACAATAGACTCCCCACGGCGTGATGAAAGCCGTCTTCTCGACGTCTTCTTCGTCCATCCAAATCTGGTGGTAACCAGCAAAACAATCCACTGACGATTGAAGTTCATGCTTTGTACAATTGTCAATCAAGTTGTGTATGTTCGGGAGAGGAAAATCATCCTTCGGACTGGCCAGGTTGAGATCCCGGTAGTTGACACAAACTCTGACCTTTCCATCTTTCTTGGGTTCTAGCACGATGTTGGCTAACTATGTCAGATATTCAACTACCCTGAGAACCCTGGCTTTGATTTGCTTGGTAACTTCCTCTTTGATTTTCAGACTCATATCAGGCTTGAATTTTCTGAGCTTCTACTTTACGGGCGGGCACATTAGATTGGTTGGTAACTTGTGAGCCACAATGGATATACTTAGACCAGTCATGTCATCGTACGACCATGCAAATATGTCTTCATATTCTTTCAAGAATTGTGTGTATTCCACTTTCTCTGATGGCGATAGATGAATGCTGATGCGAGTTTCCTTGACAGTTTCTGAATCTCCCTGGTTGACTATCTCGGTGTCGTCCAGATTGGACTTAGGTCTATTTTCAAAATCCTCAACTTCTCTGATAATTTCATCGAGTATGGTATCTTCTTCCTCTGAATCACTGTCCTTTTGTTGAGTTGTCTCATTCCATGTCACAGTCATTGGTTAATCAAGATAAGAAATAGTAATGTTGTAAGATAAAATAATAAGAGAAGATGATAATAAATTAATAAAGATTCGTTGAAACATAAAAGTGATTTTTGAATGTTTTGGAACATTAATGATTTTATTGGAAAATGCAAAAATGGAAATTCAGAAAAGGAAATCATTAGCAAAATGAAATAAACAATGCTTGTTCAGCGTTGCTACCCCGGGACTCGTTGGGCCCTGGATAATCTGACAGTCCAATTCCTGAGGAATGATCCCTTACTCATAACTTGGATGGAAGGGCCTTCCTTCTCCTCCTCCTCAACAATAACACAACAGCCCACATCACCATCTTGCAAGAATAAATCCTTCAAAGCTGCTAGAGTTTCTTCTTCTTCTAACCCTCATATGATATCAGCTTGCCGGAAAGTCTACTCCAAATGTGGTATAGGTTGTTCCAATGGATAGTAGGGACCGCGCCACAGTGGCGACCAGTCTTCATACTCCTGCCAAATGTATTTGTATCCCAGCCCAAAAGTGGTGCCATGGTGCTTCAACTGTATTGGTTTGGAAATCCCTTGAATATTTATCCGTAGTCCTCTGCTAGGCTCGTATCCACTCCAGTTCAGTATGCTTTCGATCTTACTGTCCCACCATTTGTCTTTATCCACTGCATTGACCCGTTCAATGTGGTGGTAGGTTTCTCCACCCATCCTTCTTCCACCTTCAATCACTGGGATGGTTTGGCGACCATAGATAGGATTGCTTCCGTCTCCGTGGATGATTACTTCCTGGTGGTTCCATTCAAATTTCACTACCATATGCAATGTTGATGATGCAGCCCCAGCGTTATGTATCCATGGGCGTCCCAACAACATATTATAGGATGTCGATATGTCTATCACCTGAAATTCAATTTTGAACCATGTAGGTCCCATCTAAAGACAAAGATTGATTTCATCGATGGTAGACCTATGAGAACCGTCGAAAGCCTTTATATTCATAGATCCTTCTCTGATATCGTGCAGTCCCTTGCCCAATATCTTGAGTGTTATCAATGGACAGATGTTGAGGCTAGATGCACCGTCGATCAGAATCCTGGTGATGAAGTAGTCCTCACATTGCACAGTAATGTGTAGTGCTTTGTTGTGACTTAGCCCTTCAGGCGGCAGCTCGTCCTCGTGAAAAATGATCTTGTGACTCTTAGCACTTGACCTACCATATTGGCCATTTCTCCACTAGTTATGTTATTTGGCACATATGCTTCGTTTAGCACTTTCATCAAAGCATTCTTATGTGCCTCTTAATTCTGCAGCACTGACAGAATGGATATCTGGGCTGGAGTTCTGTTCAATTGATCGATGACTGAGTATTCCCTGACCTGAACCTTCCTCCAAAGATCATCTGGGCCTGTCTCAATGACGGGTGGCCTGTTGGAAGCATTCTTGCTAGACTCTAGCAACTGTTCAGGTGTGTAGACCCTGCCGGTCCTTGTCATTCCCTGTGTAGCACCAGCTTCTTCTATCTTGACTTTACTTTTCCTTCTTGCTTCAGCCATGTAATCCCAAGGTACGGCCTTGTCGTTGAAAGGTAGCGTGGTTGACACTATCATTGTGATTGGTGCAGCTACTTTCACTTCAATGGAATGGGTACCTTAGCAGGCGGCATAACTTCAACCTCGAACGGAAAATGTGTGTTTACAGGTGGTGCCGTTTCAAACTTGAATGGTAGTGACGCAGTTACCTCGACATCTCCGGATGGCTGAACCTGGACTATGACCGGATTAAGAGTGACTGATGGCTTCTTTGGGTTATCACCTTCTATGATTAACCCGATCGACCCCTCTGGCTCCCAATCTTCTTCTATCTCTATCATGTTGACACCTCTATTGTACGGAAGCAGATTGTTGCAAACATTGGGAGCAGATTATTTTGCTTGGATGACCTTGATATCGATCATAAACCGGATCTTATCCTTCAATGAGCGATATTCATCAATTGTATATCCCTTCATCCTGGAATGGCATGCACATGTTTCATTTGGCTTGACCCATTGGGATGGATTTTCAAGGATTACAACAGGGATAGGAGTGACATAACCAGTAGCTTTTAATCTTTCATACAGCTGGTCGATAAGTTTAGCAATGGCAGTGTATTGTTTAGGAGGTCTGCGATCAAAGTTGGATCGAGATCTCGGAAAATTTTTACGAGTAGGGGGCGATTGAAAGTGAGATGGCTGATACTTGTAGGTATGATAAACAGGATCTGGTTGGGAATATCTGGGAGGAAGTAGGCTGATATGTAGGAGGTGGAGAAGGCTGATATGTTGATGGAGGTACTCACTAATGGGTGGGCGAGGGTGCTTGATAGGTGAGTAGGGAAGTTTTGTCTACCAACGGGAATTTGGGTCCCTGTGCAACCATTACCGTTCCTGCATCTTTCTTCTTGGATATACCATCAGACTGCAAGACTTTGTTGGTGGCATGTAGGGCCTCAAAGTTAGTGACCATTCCACTCTTGATACCTTCTTCAATTCTCTCACCCAGCTTGATGATGTTAGAGAATTTGTGGTTTTCAATCACCATTAACCTCTCATAATACTGCGGGTCTTGTGCCCGGACGAAGAATTTGTTCATTTGTTCTTCCTCTAGGGCAGGCCTGACCTTCGCTGCTTCAGATCTCCAATAAGCGCCGTATTCACGTAAATTTTCAGTGGGCTTCTTTTTAAGGTTCTGAATGTTGAACACGTTTGGTGCATTCTCCCTATTGAACCTGAACCGGTCCATGAAGTCTGATGCCATACTTACCCAGTCGGACCACTTCTTAGGGTTTTGGCTGATGTACCAAGATAAAGCATCTCCTGTGAGGCTCCTTATGAACAATTTCATGCGAATATTCTTGTCTCATCCTACTCCAAGCAATTTATAACAATAGGTCCTCAGATGGACTTTGGGATAACCTGTACCATCGAACATTCCGAACTTAGGAGGTTTGTAACCCTCCGGTAGTTCAACATCGGGCTGTATGCAAAGATCTTCATAGTTCAACCCTTCGACTCCCTTGTTTCCTTTAACGCACTGAACTCGACTAGTCAGCTTCTTGAGTTCCTCGACCAAATTCTTAATGAGCATATCCTTCTCACTGGATTCAGGTGTGTAAGTAATGTGTTGGGTGGAGTGAGGTAGAGTCTCCACGTATATGGGGTTGTTCTGATGAGCTGGTGTTTGAGGTGGTCACTTGTGGAGTCTTGTGGTTCAGGGGTAATTAACGGGGTATTTATTGGAGCATGGAAAGTGTTGTGCTGGTACTGTGGTAGGATAATTTGTTTTTTCGGTGGAGTTGTATGATGATGAGTTGTAGGAGGGTTCTGTTTGTTTAGGGTGTTCTGAGGAGGTATGGGATTTTCAATGACATCTGGGACACTGAGTAAGAAGGATAAATTTTCAAAGTTTCGGACATGCTCAAGCTCCCCTTGGAGTTTCAAAAACCTTTGCTCGAGTTGTAACATAGCATCATTCTGAACCTGAGTACCTTGATTTTCAAGAGCTTCTGTTCGTTCCACTGGCGTTGTGTTTTCCTGTCTGATATTGCCCAAATCTTCCATTTTGCCTTTGCCTTTGCCTTTAAGTGGACTAGGAGGAGGAGGAGGTGGAGGACCTCTGGATCTTGTGTGATATTATGATGATGCCAGAATGCACGAACCAACCTTTGGGGAGGGGAATAATAAAAAAGAGAAACAAAACTAAGATAAAAAGTAGCCAAGTCAGTGAAGATCATGAGAAAATATTGCAGTAGTTAAACACATAGTGCGGGAATAAAAGCGTGTCCTAATTTGGGAGCCTCGTTGTGCCCGAGGTAGGCCTAGCGACAAGTTGATTTTGGAGAACATTGATGCAAAATACCTCATTTCATTAATGTAAAATAGACGAGTCCAAAATGACACTAAAATAATGAGCAGGAAATAAAGTCACTAATGGCACTTGGCCTTATTACATTGGTAAAAGCAATGAAAAGGAAACCTAGACTACTTAATCTCCGAAGGACCTTCCCCAGGCTTGGTCTTCTTGGTTCTGTCAATCAGGTTCCCCAGGTCGTTCATGCCCAACATCGGGTATACCCTTGCTAGATGCCCTCATTCGTTTCCCTCAGCATTCTGGCAGTCGGCGACCCTTTTTCTTATCTTTGCTTCTAGCTCCATCAGACCCTGCTCCAAATATTCCAACCTTTCACTTTACTTGATGGCCCTTTCTTTCCACTCATCGATTAGTTCCATATTAGTCTTGTGTTGCTCCAGATGTTCGGCCTCGGACTCATGAAGCCTTTGGTGCAGATTATTGTATTTCACCTGAGCCTCAGTCGCTTCGTCTATGACCCTATTTCTGCTGATGCCCGGCTCAACTATCCCTGTTATGCCGTCTTCCAACCATGATAGGTAGAAGCGTACATGCCCTGAGTGGTACCTATCGGTCTCGATGGTGTGCCTTTCTATAATAACCTTGAGATTCCATAGATGCTGAGCTTCACATTTGTACGGGATATCGTCGTCCTGAAAATCTTCCATGTTATGACTCATTTTGGAGACTCAAGTTATAACTTGCTTTCTACCCGCCTGTCTCATGACCCTGATGGGAACATAGGGATATATGCCCCTTAAACTAATCAACACCAGGTACAGAGCGTCGCTCGATCTGATGATGAATTCACTGGTAGGGAACCATTCGAACATCCATTGAACCTGGTCCTCGGTCAAATTATCAAAAAACTGAGCCCATTCTGTAGAATTTTCCGGTTGAGCGAACCTACCAGGGATGTAATTCATCCTCTTAGGGTGGTGGAATGCTATATGATCATTCCACGCCCTTCGTGGAAATTCCTGACGATATTGACCTCT
This sequence comes from Nicotiana paniculata, assembly GCA_005239505.1. Classification (NCBI taxonomy): domain Eukaryota; kingdom Viridiplantae; phylum Streptophyta; class Magnoliopsida; order Solanales; family Solanaceae; genus Nicotiana; species Nicotiana paniculata. The sequence goes on along the minus strand of ML362705.1, from coordinate 43,606 downwards.
CTGGAGATGCTCCAATAACCAAACCTCTAGTAGCATATTGCAACCCTCAAAGTGTTTGGCCCCCTTCTGGCAGTGGTCCAAGGCTCGGTATATGTCTGCTATGATCATAGGGACAATGGTATATGTTTTCCCTTCAATCCCTTCCATTAAGGTTTTGGCTATCATATCCAGTCTAGTGTGAACCCGGTATCCTTTGCTTGGAAACACCATCAGACCCAGGAAGCAAACGACGAACACGAAAACCCTGCGGTGAATGTGACCCAAGGAAGTAATAGAGAACTTGTCGTGGAAGATACGATAGGATTTTCTATGGCCGTATCGTTCATAGAGATAATCAAAAGGTATGTAGGACTCTGTCAGGCACTCTAAATCATCGTTCTTCTTCAAACCCATCATTTTCAGGAACCCCCTAACGGTACGGTTCTCCGGTACCAACAAACCTGGACTGTCCCAAGGTAAACACGCAAACCCCCTATCTCCTCCAAGAGGGGGGTCATTTCTGTGTTGCCAAAATGGAACACAAACCTTTCTCTGTCCCAGAACATAGTGGCTGCTTCGATCAACATGTTGTTTGGTTGAATATCCAGTAAAGAGGGAAAGTTCCCGAGGACCCTCTTCACATGGTCTTTGTCACTGGATGAGAGGTCTTCCCACCAATCAAGCAATAGTGGTGGTATTCTTTGGACCATGCCGAACCTGGGGACTTCATGCCTCATTTTCTGCAAAATAGATAGGTTAGACCCTTACCCCCGCTAGACTCGACTATTTATACACTTATGATTAGCATGTAAGCATTTAGTTCTCCAAATAAATGCACAGAACGTGACTGCGTCTGTTGGGATTATGAAAAACCCGGTAGACTTTCGGATAAGGCTGTCTTAAAGGGTTATTGTGCGGACGACACGCTAACCCGGCTAGGTTTGACCATGATGCATGCACAATATAACAGATTAAGGTTTCTATGGGGTATTAGACTGGTACCCTCAAGCGGACAACTTGTGGGGGAAAAGCACGGAATCATCGACTACACCACCGATCGACTAGTTTTACCGCAAATAAGCCTTTCCGAATTTAGGGGTGGTATAAAATGGAAGGGCGAAAACACACATCAAGCGTTGCTATAGGATTTGATAGGTACGAGTAGAATATGATGTTAAGCATGGTTATGCAACAATAAATGAGCAATAAAAGTATGTTGTCATGTATTTCCACGTTATGAAAGCGGTGAATACAACAGTTATAATTGAAAAAGCAGTTATGAAGAAAAACAAAAAGAAACATGTCAGTTTTGATTCTGAAAGGAATAAATACTTGAAAGAGATAATCAATTAAGGGCACACAAAGGGGGGAAAGGGAAAGGTTTCAAGTATTAACAAAGTAAAGACAAGTTCACATAGCAGTTTGAAATGGTAAAAGACTATATAAGTTCCCAGCAGAATCGCCATGCTGTCCCCCCCCCCCTCTCTTTCCTCCCCTTTCTGGTCGATCAGGGTATTTAACATTATTATGACAAATCGTTTCCTTTTGGGAAAGGGATAAGGAATTGAAGAGTCGCCACCTAACAATTTTAAGGTGAGTTAGGGCACCTATTAAGGGTCATTTATAAACACATATTAGATAACCAGAGATTGGGTAAGGGCTTGAAATTAGTTCAAGGGGAAGGTCTTAGGCACCCCTTAAAGTCCAGAATTGTGGTTCCCGATCAAAAAAGATTTGTGAATTTTAAAACAGGTAGCACATAAGCAAATAAAACATAAAGGTAAACAAATAAAGATTTTGGGAAGATTCACAGTCTAAGCACACATATGTGCTAAAGTTTAAAAGATTTAAAATCTAAGCACATATATAAAGTTTTGAAAGATTTACAGTCCAAGCACACAAGTAAAGTTTTGAAACAGTTATGATCTAAACACACATATGTAAGGTATAGGGGGGTCCTAGGTCGTTTATCCTATAGGATCTCATCGGTACAATGCCCGGTAATAACTCCTCAGAAGAGGGGCTACACGTTGCACTAGCGCATCGGTCATCATATCCATATCTACCCTTCCCCACTCCTTAGTGGTTATTAAAGCGAGTGTTGTTTAACGATCTCTATGTGTGTTGTTACCCGTCCCTTCTTAATGGCCATAGAGGGATTTAGGACCTCTACCTATAGGCAGTTCTAGATAGACCCCTAAGGTTGAAAGGAGAAAATACTAGGCTACAGGCAAGAACAGATAGGATTTGAATAGATAAAACAGGAAAACCAGTTAAGAGGCTCAGATTTACCTCCACAGATAATACACATAAGTAGCACGTTTCAAACACAAACAAGGGCAGTATTATTAAGCAGGATCCTAAAACATGATGTCTAAGTGAAAATCAGAACACATAAGATATGAAACTTCTATTTTATAAACCCATAAGCAGGACCTAATCAGTTTGCCTATTGAGTTTAAACCTGTTAACCATTAAGCAGTAAACACAAAGCAACAGTCTTCCAGTTTTTAAATAGATTAATTACCTAAGGCTTGCCTAGGCGTGGGATTGTGCATAACAATTACCAGAATTGTTAAAAACAATTCAGAAGTTGTTTTACCTAAAAGCGTGTTGTTCTAGGTGTTACAAAATACAAGGATTATCACCAGTTTATTTAAAACAGGATGATCAAATATGAGACCGTCTTATGTCCTTTTTCATGCATCAGTAGTTTAACTAAGTGTGATTGGGCGAGATCCTAAAATATGGTATCTACTATGCACATAGAGATGCAGAATGGTTGCAGAATTCCTAAAGCATCATTTCTAAATGCACATGAAGTTACATCATAATTTCAGGATGTGCAGGAGCAACATTTTTATGTTGATGCTATTATAGCCTAAAAGCAGGATTTCTAAGTGATAAATAGGGTCAAATGAGATGCTGAAGCAGTAAACCTAAAACATGATATCTAATGCATGACATGCGTAGAATCTATTGGTCCTAAACATGGATTCTAATGTACATATAGGAAATGTAAACCTAAGGCATGGTTTCTACCCCTTGATATTGATAACATATATAGCTAGCCTCCCCTTTTCACTAGTCATCCCCAATATTTGTTTTCAAATAATTATTACGACCAGTTGACTAAATTACATGAATAGATAAAGGAAAAGAAGAAGTTAAACTATAGGGAGCCTGAAAAATAGGCCCAGATTCCCAGAACCTCATGTGCTCAAATGTTTCAAAGCCTTTCTCATATCCGGGTGTGTCAGAGTTCCCTAAGGACCTCAAGGGATCCCGGGCAGTGCTCACACCCAGATTTCATAACCATAATTCAGTAAGTGCAGTGTGGAAGGGCCAGCCCTAGTGCTCAAGAGTTCAGATGGATCTCATAGGAATCCCAAGGCAGTCATAGACTGGAGGGGCAGAACCTAAGGACCTAAGAGTATAGTGAGAGTGCTTGACATAGTTTTGAAAAGGTTTTAATAGGAAAGTCAACGTTTGGAAAAGACTTAGTTGAAATAATTTTATAAAATAGGAGAGTTGTTTAGTAAAAACAGTTTGTTGACAAGAGTAGGGCAATTAACAAACAGTAGACTAATCACAACACAAACAGATTCAGCACATTCAAATCACAGTCCTTCATACAGGGGTGACGGGAATTGGGGACACATAGAGCACATAGTATACATGATCATATAAGTTCTTGTAGGGGGTTTATGTGGATTAGGGGATAGCTAATGGTATCAACACAGACTGAATTTCAGAATCAACACAGAATCAGACAACTTAGGATACAAATTGCTTTGCAAAGAAAGGTTCATGCTAGAAAATAAGTAAACATGTGACAGATCATATTGGGACATACTACAAGGGGTAACATATTCATAAGCATACTGATCCTAAAGGGGAGTGGGGCATGACATAATATGTTAGATGAACAATGATGTAGACATGTAAATTACATGTTGAACAACAAAACCATAGATAGAAATAGTTCAGAAACATGATAAACTGAAGCAGTAACAGAAACATGTTGGTTTTGGGACTTTAATTTAAATCAGAACATACCAGTAACGGGATAGTAAACACAAAGTGAAGGATAAGGGAGAGCACGATAATTAGCCTTGGCTTGCAGCCGGCTAATTCAGAACAGTAGTAAGTAAGTAACAAAGAAAGAAAGAGTGCAGAAAAGCTTTGAGTATAAGAGAGAACTTTTTGAACTAATGTGTTCGTGTCCTTTTAACCAGTGTAAGAGCAATGTATATATAGTTTGAAACTAGGTAGAGAATAAGGTAAGAATCGAAATCATGCAGTGATTGGGGAATCAGAGTCAATTAGCATGAAAATCAATGTAGGTACTCCCTTCAATTAAGGAGTTACCTTTGAACGGTAAGAGACATGCAATAAATAAGGAAAGACACCATATGACTGGAATATAACACAATAAAGAAATAATTTCAGCACAATACCATTATAGAACATGTAATTGAGGCTAGGTTCAGAAAGTTCTAATTAAGGAAATAATATGAAAATCAATTTGACAGCATAGCCGACCATAAATAAGGCAAGAAATAAGCTAAGGTCGGAGAATCAGCAGGGAAATCATCATAAGGGATGAGGGAAAAGTATCAATCACAGGAAATCAAGGGTTCAAATAGGAAATAGTACTGATTAGACGGAATCAACACAGATTATGTAGCATAAACACATGATAAGCAAGGTAGAAGGCAAGAATTTAGAACTCTAGTAGACATGGTAAAGTAAAGATCATATAAAATCAGGGATTCAAACTGGAATATAGTACTAATAAACATAAATCTCTGAGAGTTAGCGAGGTAAGCACATAATAGGCAGAAATAGGCAAAATCAGATATTAGTAAGTTAAACAGGGTGAAAAACACAAAAATACTCAGATTAATCGAAGCAGATTCATGAGAATCAAACATGCAAACAAGTTTGAGAGAACGAACAGTAATGATAAACTCAGAATCCAAACAAAGTGTCAGAAAGTTGAGGTTTTTAGCATAACTAATTAGGGTTAAGGAAAACTTAACAAAATCAGTCGAAGCGCATAAAAATCAAAGGATTACACACTTAAAAATCAGAAAGCGTTCTTAAGAAAAGGATTTTCAGAAACCTTAATTTAGGAAGATGACAAGCCACTTCGAAAATAAGGAGATTTCATAATAAAACCAGTGAAAATAAGTTCAACTTATCTCAGAGCTGAGAAGTTTAAGAGATGAAATTAAGGCTTTGAGAAAATAACATAGAGATGAAGACATAGGATGAGAAACCCATAGGTTTAAAGAGAAATAGGCATATCTTACTCAAAATCGAGCCATGACAGCTTGAAACAGGCAAGGACGAACAAAGGTATAAGCGAACTGACCCTAGTCCCTCGAGGACCTTAGAGAGGGAGGAACCAGCATAGGAGAGGCCATTTGAGACCTGGAGGTGGTGAGAAACCACCATGATCGACGACAGATGAGTGACGATGAGAGAGAGTTAGGGTTAGGTTAGAGAGGATTTGAGAGAGAAGGGAGATGTGTAATGGTAGAGTGAAAGAGAGAAATGAGAGGGGAAGGGGGGGGGGGGTAGTCGTTAGGTTAAATTAGGAAGGAAATATCCTGGACCATTAATAAAAAATGATCAACGGCCAGAGTTTGGGCGGATTTGGTTCGGGTAGTATTAGGATTTGGGCCTGGGGTATTGGGTTGATTTAATTGGGTTTGGGTCTGGTTTAACTTAGGCTACAATTGAAATGAAATTAGGTTGTTTGTTAAATACCCAATTCAAATTAATTGAAATAATTCACAAAATATCTAATAATTATAAAAATGAATTTCATGCATAGAAAATAGTTTAAAATGATTACTTGGTATTTTAAAAGTACAAATGACTAATTTCTGGTAGAAAATAGTGCAAAATTATATGTTTGGGTTATAATTGCAAAGTTATTGCAATTATAGCCAAAAGATGCCAATTTGGATAATTATGAAATAATTGGGTCTACTTAGGACCACAAACAATAAATTAAATCAAGAGATTCTTTTGAAATCATTTGTGATGTAATTTTATAATTATTTATTGGAAATAAATACTGGACAAATTAATAGAAATGTAGGAAAATAATGGAAAAATACCAATTGCTATTAATGCATGACTTTAAACGAATATATGCAATTTTAAGAAATATTTTTTGGGAAAAATTAGGTATCAACAATGTTTAGATGTTTGGTACAACGTATATGTGAGGTGACGAGTACTTATGCGTTGTTGTTGGGTTAAAGCATGCAGGTGAGATTGTTCCTTGTAATTTATTTCTTACTTTGATCATGTTATCCATGCTTAGATTAGTTATATATTATATTGATTGTCCTTATCGCATTTATGGGCTTTTTGTGATAATTGAGAATTGTTTCTAAAGTTGAGATTGGTATTGTGGAACCATTGTTGACGTAAGTCTTGTTCTTGTTGTTCTATCTCCCTTTTGTTACTTGTTCATTGTTATATGGTAAGGGAGAGTGTTAATGCATGAAGGGTGATGACGTGTCATATGTGAGTGTTCATCCACAAAAGGTTATGTCGTGTCATATTGTGAGTGTTAATGCACGAAGGGTGATGTCGTGCTATGTTATGAGAGTTAATGCATGAAGGGTGATGACGTGCCATATCTATTGATTTATACTGAAAGTAAGAGTAAAAGCACGAAGGGTGATGCCTTGCAATATCATTGTTTCATTGTGAGGTTGAGAGTACTAGCACAATGGGTGATGTCGTGTAATTTTCTTCATTGTGCTTAATTATTTTTACTGATTAAAGGTGTATTGACTGTTCGAGTTATCATTTCTGTTGTATTTCTCATATCCTGTATCTACTTTAGCATCTCCCTCTCTCAATAGTACATGGTTAGTTTTATTTGTTGTTATCTTATATCGGCATAGGTTTATTACATAGGTGTATTGTCATAGCCTCGTCATTACTTCGTTGAGGTTTGGCTCGACACTTACATAATACATGGGGTCAGTTGTACTCATATTGCACTCTGCACTTCTTGTGCAGACTTTGGTACCAGTCGCAGCTGTTCGTGAGGCTTAACAACTCATATTTTCTCATTGGAGACTCGAGGTAGATCTGTTAGCGTCCTGATAGGCTCAAATTACACCTTAAAATAGTGTAAAGCGATCGATGTCAAATATAATAACACAACTAGGTTGGGGTCGAATCCCACGAGGAATAGGCGTGAAAGGACTACTTGAATAGTATGAAGCTTAACTTAAATCGTGATTCTATTCCGATAGCGTAACAAGAGTATTGTAATTGAGTGTGTTGTAATTGAGTGAAATAATAACAAGTATGAGTTTATAAGATTGTAATTAATTTGATTAACTAAACCAAGGTTGTGTCCCCTTTAATTAAATGTAATGTTATCGGTGTTAATATGATATATTTCTAATGGAAGGTCCTTCTGATATGCAAATGATTTCTAAATGACTACCCAATATTGTTTTCCAATAGTTGAGTCGTATTTCCTCTTTAATACTTTTCCAAATATAAAAGAGTTGCAATAAAGAATAATCAATTTATGCCAAATAAAATACACTTATTCCCAAGCGATTCTATTAAAAAGGTTTAAAGCCTCGAGTTTTTAATATTTACTTCTACCAAACCCTAACCCACTATTCCAAGTAAAGAGTATAATGGCACTTGTTAATGTTTCCAACCACCAACAATAAATGAATAATGAGAAATAAATATATATCAACCGACTATTATATATATATTCAATGGTAAACACCCATTAACATTACATCCATTTAGGGTCCACAACCTTAGTATTTAAAACTAGCCACACATGCTAAAATAAAAAAAGAAGAGAATATTAAATGTCATAGTGCTTACAAAATTGCAAGATTCTTCACTCTCAAACTTCAAAAAGATGGGAATATTCAATGCTTGGAAACTATCTCCTATTTCAGACAAGTTGCCCCCACAAAATTCTAATAAATCTATATATAGTGAGCTAAAAATTAGGGCCAATTTTGGATAAAAATACCCTTCCAGGTCAATTATGCGACCGCATATCTGTCGCATAACAGACATGCAGTTCACATTCTCTTCAAGTCCGTCGCATCTTCACAACCCTCGGTTCCAGGTAGTCATCGCATATTGATTATGCGGTCCGCATTGTTGATATACGACCGCATCTTGCCATCACATTTCTGGACTCAGCAATGTCTACTGGGGGTTTGCGATCCATTATGCGGTCCACATACTTGTTATGTGGTCGCATAATGGACCGCAGTTTCTTCGCTTGAATTGGCCACACAACCTGTTGTGGTTTGCAGTCTCCATGAGCATTATGCGGTCCGTATGTCTGGTTTGCGGTCCGCATGTTCAGTTTGCGGTCGCATTTTGTCTTCTTATTTCTCTTTTGCGGCTTTTTGATTTCATTTCCATGTTTTTGGGTCCTCAAGCCTCATGCACTATAAAACATCAAAATTACATAAGTATAACATACAATTGCACTTGAAACGAGCTAAAATATAAGAAATTGGTATTAAATATGCTGAAATTCTCCGCCACATCAACATCCCCAACTTAAACTCTTTCTTGTCCTCAAGAAACTAAGACAACACTATCCTATTCTAGACTCCAACTAAACAATAGTGACCGTGGACGGTTTTAATCGTTAGTTATACAAGCATACAATTTCGTTTATTTACCCTTCCTAACAACCATTGTTATTTACAAAGAAGCTAATCGACTTGTGAACTTTGAGCCTCGACCAATTTGAGAAAACGTTGCTCTCAACTGAGTGCACTTGCATTCGACTTGAAGAACTCAACTTCTGTTAAACCTCGCAGTTCATATGCCCTCACTAGAAATAAGGTCCCAAAAATCATAATATTTACAATGACACCACATGGGACAAATTCACAAGAATGCTCACTCTCACATCGAATTTCAAGTGTTACTATTTATCATGCCATAGGCTTGCCCTTATTTTAATTTGCCGCTTATTCTAAGAACGTTCAGTTGGAGATCCCAAAAGAACTTTTTAAGCTTGTAATGTAGGTTTAGGGAAGGGTGGGATAAACATTTTAGATACAAGTGACTACACCCTCCTTGAACACTACTCACCTTTTTCTTTCTTGTTGCCCTTTGTTTCTTTTCAACCCACACAACCCTCATTGGTATCTAATTACCAACATAGAACCACCTTCTATACCTCTCCAATTTTCTCCAAGGGTCCATATTTACATGCATACATATATTTCCCTTTTCTTTGTATATTTTTCTTTTTGGAGCTTGAATAACTTCACATGAACACTTTGAGGTTTATGGTCCTATACTCACTATACAATATTATCAATTTCAACTAGACACTGCACCCCCAACTTAGGCTGTAGGCCTCATTCTCACTTGTTCAAGGAGGGACGAGTTCAAAGAAGGAATTGTTTTACAAAATGGGAAAAGTTTGTAATGAGGTGGCCAAGAAAAGATTAAAGGCTCAAATGGGGTAACTAGTGATAATATTTACACAATGGGTAGCTTGAAAGGCTAAACATATTTTCAAATAACACAAAGACTGCCTAAAGTGATCTCTCCAACCAAACGTTTTTATCATTAGCATTGAAAAATCAACCGGGAAAGTTCTAGAGGACAGAATTAAACATAAGAATTATTTACACAAAGACTAACACGCTGGCACATGAACTGTTTGAGTCAACATAGTTTTAGCTCTCGAGTCAACACTTGGCAACTCGAAGCTTTCATCATATTATATGTATAATTCTAAGTACACATAGAGTCAAAGAGCGATCCTCAAGTTCACACAGATGATTAACCATAGAATATTTTTTTATATATCAACAGAATGGTACAAGTTATTTACAGACATACATGCTTGAAATTAGACAATTACACCAAACCGGTCAAAATGTTTCATCCTACTGCCATGCTTATACTATTATACCCTTGGAAAAGAACTCAGCAAAGAAAAACCAAGGGGAATTCATTGCTAATTACTAAAGATGTACATGCATATAATTATCTAATTATTTTTGGGTTTTTTTTACTACTATATACAAGATCACACAAATATATACAAGATTTAAAGAGAAATTTGCTTATATATACTAATACCACAAAAATATGTACAAGAGCCGCAGCTTACAAAAATTCATACAAGGCTATCCCACCCCCAACTGAACATCATGCATTGTCTCTAATGCATAAGAATTGTAAAACAGAGTTCAAGGGCTCCCTGGGGCGCACTAAGTGCTATGGGAGTCGGAAGCGTGCTGAATGGTGGTGGGGTTACCTTCTAACACTGAAGCTGGGGTTGATGGGATCCCAGTCTGAGGAATGACGGTGGTGGGGTCACCCTCTAACACTGAAGCTGGGGATAATGGGATCCTAGCCTGAGTAATTACCTTCACTGATGGATGAGGGATCTCCAACTTCCCGGATGATGGAACTGGGGTCCGTGAGCTGCTAGCCTCGCCTAATGGTAGCTGAGTGGTCGATGGATTGGCTTGGGTGACCATGTCTGCTAGCGAGTGTGCTATCGCCTTCTGTACAACTTCTTCCTCTTCTTCTTCTTCTTCTTCTTCTTCAACTGTGGTGACAACCATCTGCTTACATTTATCTTGAGGACCCTCATCCTCATCGGACAATGCCTCCTCATCGGTCTCCTCCTCATCCATCTCCCCATCCTCGGACTCTGCATTGTGTCCGGAATCTTCCCTAGAAGGGATGTCAATGGGTGCAAGGGGAGCTGGAGTCTGGGAAGCCCCCACAGTCCGTGGCTCAGGAGTTGTCATGAAGGTAGTGAAGTCAAGATCTAGCCCGACAACGGATGTGCCAGCTCCCTGCTCTCCTTCCTGTGGCATGAGGGAAGATATATTGAACTCCAGGTTTTGTATTTGGTGGAGCTCACCCTTCAGTGCATCAACATCTGTACGGCGCTTTGGCAGGCCTCCAACCTCACCCCGCTCGACTTTTTCAAGCCTCACCTCAATCTGCTTCAGGCGATCCTCATAAGATATATGCTGCTGTTGGAGTGCTGTCACTAAGGATTGGATAGGATTCAATGCCTGTATGATAAGTGTGGGGAGGTTCTTCAGAAGTCGGTCTACCTTAGTGTTTGTATGTTGAGGTAAGAGACCTAGCTATGAAATAGCCGGCAAGGCAATTGAAGGCTGTGCAATGGTGGCATGCAGATTGGGTTGTGGAGTGGCTGTGGATGCCACTGTGACCTGAGGAGAGGCAGGTGTCCGGGAATCTGCAATGTCAGTGTCAGCTGGAATGGGGATCTGAATCTCTGCAGGAGCAACAACTACATGTGGCACCGTATCACTAATGCTCTTGATATCAATATCCTTTAGTGTTTTCACCGTCTTGTCATAGTGTGGCAATGGAGGGACTTCCACAACCTTACAGAGGGCTGTGATCAAGCACGGGAATGGAAGTGACGTGGCCGTCTGGTTGGTCCGGACCCCCAACTCCCGGAAGATAATTTCCCCCACATTAATCTTGATCCCGGCCATAATGCAAGTAATGAGAAGTGCCTTCTAAATGTTTATATTAGTTTCATTCCTGGAGGTTATCAAGCGAGAGGTGACAAAGCTGACCTAGAACCTACCCTCTCGTGTGAGATCTTCCTTGAAAATTGTATGGGCAAGGTCAATCCAAACTGGGGTCCCCCTTTCTATTACTGAGGCTATCCAGGAACGCTCACTATCCTTGTTGACCCATTTGGTATCGTACTTAGCTGTGCCTGGTCTCCATTTTGATAAATACAGATCATTTATAGTGCCCTAGTCACATAGCACTTTCTTCCCTCGAACCAAGACCTTTTCATAGAAGACTTTGTTGCGCTTGTGATGAGGTGTTCTGGAAGCTCCGTAGGATGCGTAACACTCTCGCACCAGTGTTTCATTGAAATCATCAAGGACCTCAGTGAAGTATTCCCAGCTTCGTGCCTTAATGTTCTCCAGTATGTGGGGGTGATGCTCCTTTAAACCGTTCAAGCTTAGTTGTTTCTCTCCCAGGATTTTCCGTTTGTTAAGCCCCTCTTTGTACTGGCTCGTGGACGCTTGGCTAGTTGTGCATGTTGGCCGGTGGAAGGCCTTTTTTTTCCACGAGCAAATGGAGAGCGAGTAACAATAGATTTCCTGGGAGCCATATCTGCAAAGAACTAAGTGTGAGCGACATAGCAGACATAAGAGTGAATTTTTGCAAAGAGAGCAGATAATGTGATGGGTTATGCGGTCGCATAACCACTATGCGGACCGCAAACCTATCATAAAATTGTTTGTATGCAGAAGGGAGTCAGTTATGCGATCTCATATCCATTATGCGGTTTGCATAACCATCGCAAACTGTGCACTTATAACAGTCATCACCATATGCGATTGCAAAACCCACCACAAAGATGGAGTTGAGATCGCAAACAACATGTTACATCAGGCCACCAATTGTCCAAGTATGCGGTGGCTTTGCGGTCCGCATATTAATTATGCGATCACAAAATCCTCTGCATTTTGTCATCAGCTCAGGTCACCTAGGGTTTCATTTTTGACTACTTTGCGGACATCAAATCGACTATGCGGGCCGCAAAAGTTATCGTCCCCACATTTTTCTTCTACCCCAATCAATGATGCTACCCAATTCATTACCCACGAGTTCATACTTAATTAAAAACGCAATAATCCTCATTAGGGGCAGATGTGATCCCAAATAGAAAAGAGAAAAAGAAAGAAACACAACGAGATAACCCAAAACAAAACTTAAAACTAAAAATTAACAGAGAAGAAGCAGGGGAGGAGGAACATACTAGATCTAGATGAATGATACGCTAAGAAGGAGATGAATTGAAATCTTTGGTCACCCGTCTACTTCCAAACTAGTTGTTTCCCCTTTTTTTTGTTTTTTTTTGTTTGAGTTTGAAGTGTGTGCGTGGGAGTGCTGGTGTGCAGTTGAAGGGTTTATGCAAAGAGGGTAGGGTTGTTTACCTGTTGAGAATGTGATGGTTAAGTTACCGCAAAACACATTACTACATAAGTTTTATGTGGTGGTTTCAACTCAGGTTACTCACACCCATGATGCGGTGCACTTTTGCGTTCGCATAAGTGATATGCGGACCACAAAGTGCACATCTTCACCGCATTATGGCACACAATTTTAGCCCAACAATCTGTCCAAGTTTGCGATCACTATGCAGTCTGCATAATCAATATGCGACCGCATACGTGTAGCAAACTTCCCACTATGATTTTTGTTCCATTTCATTCATAATTTCACCCTGTTTTATGACCTTTTGGATCACCCTCACTCTAACACACACTTCAATTGGCTCAATTTAATCTATCTAATAAAATATAAAAATTAAAGGACAAAAAGGATGTTACCACATAGGGGTTGCCTCCTATGAAGCGCTTGATTTAACATCGCGGCACGACGAAGTTGGCCCCTCCTTGGGCTTACTCATTGGTTGGGTATGGACCATCTTTGAGAGCAAACTGTTCCACCAAGTGTTTTTCTCCATCTGTGCCCAAATAGTGCTTGACACGCTGGCCATTCACATTGAAGGTTCGGATCCCATCCTCCGATTCTAATTCCACAACTTCAGAAAGGGAGACATCTATCACGTTGAACGGACCGGACCATTTCGATTTGAGTTTTCCCGGGAACATCTTGAGCCTTGAATTGAATAGCAAAACCAAGTCACCCTACTTGAAATCCCTTTTCAAGATCTTTTTGTCGTGGACAAATTTCATCCTTTCTTTGTACACAGTTGCACTATCATATGCATGGAAACGGAACTCCTTTATTTCATTGAGTTGTGTTAACCTCAATTTGCAGCTTCGGCCCATTCCAGGCTCAACCTTTTTAAAGCCCACATGACTTTATGTTCCAGCTCTACGGGTAGATGACATGTCTTGCCGATGATTAACCGGTAAGGAGAAGTGCCAATAGGGATCTTGTACGTTGTGCGCTATGCCCACAATGCATCATCTAGCTTCCTTGACCAGTTGGTCCTGTTTGCATTAACAGTTTATGCAAGAATATTCTTTATCTCCCGGTTGGAAACTTCAACTTGGCCACTTGACTGAGGATGACTCGGTGTGGCCACCTTATGCTTGACACCATATTTCTCCAGTAGCCCCGTGAAAGCCTTTTTACAGAAATGAGATCCACAATCACTAAGAATAGCTCTAGGAGTGCCAAACCGTGTGAATATGTTTTTCTTTAAAAATGCGATCACACTCCTTGCCTCATTGTTTGGTAAGTCGGTTGCTTCAACCCACTTGGACACATAGTCCACTGCCACCAAGATGTATTTCATACCACACGAGCTCACAAAGGGACCCATAAAATTGATTCCCCACACATCAAAAATCTCGACTTCCATCACAAAGTGCATTGGCATTTCATGCCGCTTAGAGGTTGATCCTTGCCTTTGACATTGGTCACAAGCCTTGACCATTTGATTGGCATCATGTTAAATCGACGGCCAGTAATAACCACATTCAAGTACCTTCACCGTTGTTCGATTTCCCCCATGATGACCCCCAACCGGTGAGTCATGGCATGCCTTAACAATTGGCATAATCTCCTCTTCTGGAACACACCATCTAATGATGTTATCAGCACAAATGCGGAATAAGAATAGCTCTTCCCAGTAGTACTGCCGACACTCTCTCAAAAACTTCTTCTTCTAATAATAATCTTCCAATCCATTCGGAATTAGGTCACCAACCAAGTAGTTAGAAATATCGGCGTACCAAGGAGTATATGAAAAAGACAATGCCAAGATGTGCTCATCATGAAAGGCATCATTGATATCAAGATTTTCCTTTGGTCGTCCATCCTCTTCAAGCTTAGATAGATGATCCGCTACTTGATTTTTTGTGCCCTTGCGATTCTTGACCTCAAAGTCAAATTCTTGTAATAAGAGGACCCATCAGATCAACCTTGGTTTGGCATCTTTCTTCTCCATGGGATAGCGAAGAGTGGCATGATAGGTGTAGACCACCACCTTGGATCCCAACAAATAAGCTCAAAATTTTTCAAAGGCATATACAATGGCAAGAAGTTCTTGCTCTGTCATAGTATAGTTCACTTGAGAAACATTGCGCGTCTTCCTTGCATAATACATAGGATGGAGAACCTTGTTATAACTTTGGCCAAGCACTGCTCCAATAGCTACACCACTGGCGTCACACATGAGCTAAAATGGAAGAGACCAATCAGGTGTGATAATAATGGGTGACGTGGTGAGCTTCTCTTTTAGTTCCTCAAATGCCTTAACGCACTTTTCATCAAGCACAAACTTGGCTTCTTTTTCAAGGAGCTTGCACATAGGATTTGCAATTTTTGAGAAGTCCTTGATAAAGTGCCGATAGAATCCGGCATGCCCTAAAAAGCTTCAGACACCTTTTATCGAGGTTGGTGGAGGAATTTTTGGGATGATTTCAATTTTTGCTCGATCAACCTCTATGCCATGTTTTGAAATTTTGTGGGCCAAGACATTTCCTTCATCCACCATGAAGTGGCATTTCTCCCAATTTAGCACAAGGTTGGTCTCCTCACATCTCTTGATCACTAGCCTAAGATTGTCAAGACAATGCTAAAAAGAGTCACTTACCACCGTGAAGTCATCCATGAACACCTCTAGGAAATCCTCCACCATGTCTGAGAAGATGGACATAATGCATCTTTGGAAGGTAGCGGAACGTTGCATAATCCAAACAGCATCAGGCTAAAGGCAAAAGTTCCATATGGGCAAGTGAATGTTGTATTTTCTTTGTCCTCAAATGCTATGTTAATTTGGGTTTAGCCGGAATATCCATCAGGAAGCAATAGAATGACCTTCCCGCTAGCCGATCAAGCATTTGACCAATAAAAGGCATAAGGAAATGGTCTTTGCATGTGGCACTGCTGAGCTTCCGACAGCCCATGCACACTCTCCACCTGGTGACCTTTCTTTTTGGGATAAGCTCATTCTTTTCATTGTGGATTACTGTCATGCCCCCCCTTCTTTGGCACACACTGCATCGTGCTCACCCAAGAACTATCTGCAATGGGTTTGACAACCCCGGCATCCAACCACTTGATTATCTCCTTCTTTACCACCTCTTGCATCGATGGATTCAATCTCCTTTGGTGTCCAACACTCGGCTTGCTTCCTTCCTCCAATTGGATTTTATGTTCACAAATTCCGGCGGGAATTCCTCGGATGTCCGCTATTGTCCATCCTATTGCTTGTCGGTGTTCCCGCAAGACATTCAAAAATTTACCTACCTGCACATCATCCAACAAAGAGGAAATGATGACGGGTAAAGTATCATTAGAGCCAAGAAATTTATACCTCAAATGTGATAGAAGTGGCTTGAGCTCAAGTTGTGGTGGCTCAATGATGGAAGGCTATGCAGGAGGAGTGCCTCTATTCTCTAAGTCGAGAGAGAGCTTCTTCGGTGCATAAGTGTAGGACCCATGTCCTTCCAATGCATTCACGGCTTCTACATACCCCTCCATGTATTCACCATCAAAATTTACCAAAATTGCCGCCAAGGCCTCACCGGGGCACTCTTCCTCCATCTTCATGTGACTAGCATCTTTGACCTCATCAACAACATCTATGCCCGAGATCCCTTCATATGCATTCGGCAACTTCAAAACCTTACTAGCTTGGAAAGTGACTTCATCATCATTCAATCAGAACTCTATTTTATTTCGCTCCGAGTCCATCAAAGCTCTTCCCGTAGCAAGGAATGGTCTTCTCAATATTATAGGAATTTCCTTGTCAACATAATCAAGGATAACAAAGTCGGGCGGGAGAAGGAACTTTCCCACTTTCACTAGGACAT
This sequence comes from Nicotiana paniculata, assembly GCA_005239505.1. Taxonomy (NCBI): domain Eukaryota; kingdom Viridiplantae; phylum Streptophyta; class Magnoliopsida; order Solanales; family Solanaceae; genus Nicotiana; species Nicotiana paniculata. The sequence continues at coordinate 26,756 of ML362705.1, read as the reverse complement.
CATCAACAATACCCACGGGTCTCTTGATTGAACGGTCAGCCATTTTCAATCTCATACTCGTAGGTCTTGGAAAACCCAATCCCGCTTGCTTGTAAATATGAAGAGGCATCAAGTTGATGCTAGCCCCATTATCACAAAGTGCCTTGCAAAATCTCTCAACCCGATAGTACATGGGATGGTAAATGCTCTCAGGTCTTCGTTCTTTTCAACGGTTGGCATAGCAATAATAGAACTAACCCAGTGAGTCATACTTACCACTTCATTCTTGGTAGATCTCTTTTTGGTCATCAAGTCCTTTAAGTATTTGGCAAATCCCGGCATCTCTTGGAAAGCCTCCAAGATTGGGATGTTCACTGACAATTTCTTCAAAATATCATAAAACTTCTCAAACTTGCTATCATCTACCCTTCTTGCAAGACTTTGAGGGAATGGAGGAGTAGGTCGAGGAATCGGTGGAGGAGATTTTGGGGTCTCTTTCACCTTTTCCTTAACCTCTTCATGCTTTGCTTTTTGGACTTTCACCTCTTGGGAGGGCTTCTCACTCTCAACAACAACCGGCACTTCAACTTGTGCCTCAACTTCTTGCTAAAGATCATCCACTTCAACTACTTTTTCATTTTCATCTTGAAGGACTTCCCCGCATCTAGTAGTAATAGCCATGCAATGAGAAGATGGGCTGCTTGCATTCCCTTTTGGGTTGACAATTGTATCACCGGGAAGAGTACCTTTGAGCTTTGGATTTTTTTCTCTTGACAAGCCTCGCATTTTCATTTCAAGGTTTTGTATAGAGGAGGTATGTTACCCCACGATTTCGGACATGTTTTTCATTGTAGCATCGCCTCTCTCTTGATTTTGAAAGATCTTTTCAAGCATTCCTTCCAACTTGGATTCATTTGAAGGACCGTACTTGTAGTGCGAGGAGTTAGAATAGTGCCCCTTTGGTGGAACATAGGGGTTGAAACTACGGTTGGCATAGTTGTTATTGTTGTTGTTCCAATTACCTTGACTCGACCCACCTTGATCATTGTGCCAATTTTGTTGGCCTTGCCCTTGCGGGTTTGGCGTCCATTGATTCTGGTTGTGATACCCACCTTGAGTATTATGGACATAGTTAGCTTCTTCGAATTCTTGATTTCCTATTGGTTGCATATCTTCCACAACATTTACCTTTCTTGTCTGACTTTCCGTGAACATCTTGGCTAGCACATCAATGTTTGTGGCAAGCCCGGCAATCATATGGTTTCTTTGTTTGTTTTATTTGATCATGTTGGTGAGAGATGGAGTACCATAAAAAATTCCACCACTAGCATCTTCAGAGTGCCATGCTTGATTGTGTTTGGCCATTTTATCCAGAATCTGCGTCATTCTAGCAAATGATTTGTCTATGAAGGATCTGTCTGCTGCGTTTTTGGCTATGGACTGGGACAATGGATCCAAACCCATGTAGAACTTCTCCATCAAAATAGCATCCGGAAAACTATAATTCGGTGACCTCACTAAGTATAACTTGAATCGGTCCCACGCTAAATATAAGTGTTCTCCTGGTAGTTGTTTGAAGAAGAATATTTTATCTCTAAGCTCAGACTTCTTGCTCTGCAGGAACCACTTGGACAAGAAGGCACAGACAAGTTTGGGCCAAGAAGTGATAGATTAGGAGGTAGATTTTGAATCCACTTTCTCGCTTCTCGAGTCAATGAGTATTTGAGCACTCGCAATCTCAGGGAGTCATATGTTACATTGTTCTGTTTATGCATGGCGCACACATCCAAGAAATTTCTAAGGTGTTGCATTGGATCATCATCAGTAAAGTTCCTAAATAATTCTTCTGCCTTAAGCATTATGATTAACCCGTGCTCTACTTTGAATGTAGGAGCTTCAACCTGTGGAGGAAAGATAGCATTGGTATCATCAAGATATTCCTCAATGTCTGCAAATGGATTCTCCTCTTCATCATAATCGGCCATTCTTACCTATCACAACAAGAAAAATGTGATGGAATAGAAAAGATGTAAAGTAAAGTGCACACTAGTTAGTAATTTCAAAACCGTATTCCCCGGCAACGGTGCCAAAATTTGATACGCTCAAATTACACCTTAAAATAATGTAAAGAGATTGATGTCAAATATAATAATCCAACTAGGTTGGAGTCGAATCCCACAAGGAATAGGCGTAAAAGGATTAGTTGAATAGTGTGAAGCTTAACTTAAATCGTAATGCTATCCCGTTAGCGTAACAAGAGCATTGTAATTGAGTGTGTTGTAATTCACTGAAATAATAACAAGTATGAGTTTATAATATTGTAAGTAATTTGATTGACTAAACCAAGGTTGTGTCTCTTTTAATGAAATGTAATGATATCGGTGTTAATATGATATATTTCTAATGGAAGATCTTTTGATATGCAAATGATTTCTAAATGACTACCCAATATTTTTCAATAGTTGAGTCATATTTCCTCTTTAATACTTTTCCAAATATAAAATAGTTTCAATTAAAAATAATTAATTTATGCCAAATAAAATGCACTTATTTCTAAGCGATTCAATTAAACAAGGTTTAAAGCCTCGAGTTTTTGATATTTACTTCTACCAAACCCTAACCCACTTCTCCAAGTAAAGAAATAGTATAATGGCACTTGTTAATGTTTGCAACCACCAACAATAAATGAAGAATGAGAAATAAATATATATCAACCAACCATTATATATATATATTCAATGGTAAATACCCATTAATATTATACCCATTTAGGGTCTACAACCTTAGTATTTAAAACTAGCCACACATGCTAAAATACAAAAAGAAGAGAATATTAAATGTCATAGTGCTTACAAAGTGGAAGATTCTTCACTCTCAAACTTCCAAAATATGGGAATATTCAATGTTTGGAATGTAGCACCTTTTTCAGACAAGATACCCCACAAAACCCTAATAAATCTATTTATAGTGGGCTACAAATCGGGGCCGATTTCGGACAAAAATACCCTTCCAGGTCAATTATGCGATCGCATATCTGTCGTATAAAAGACATGATGTTTGCATTCTCTTCAAATCCGTCGCATCTTCACAACCCTCGGTTCCAGGTAGTCATCTCATATTGATTATGCGGTCTGCATTGTTGATATGCGACCGCATCTTACCATTGCATTTCTGGACTCAGCAATGTTTACTCGGGGTTTGCGATCCATTATGCGGTCCGCAGACTATGAGGTCGCATAATGGACCACAATTTCTTCACTTGAATTGGCTAAACAACCTGTTGTGGTCTGCGGTCTCCATGAGCATTATGCGGTCTGCATGTTTGGTTTGTGGTCCGCATGTTCAGTTTGCGATCGCATTTTATCTTCTTCTTTCTCTTTTGCGTCTTTATTATTTCATTTCCATATTTTTGGGTCCTCAAGCTTCATACACTGCAAAACATCTAAATTACATAAGTATAACATACAATTGCACTTGAAACGAGCTAAAATCTAAGCAATTGGTATTAAATGTGCCGAAATTATCCGGCACATCACGTCCGTAGACCTTGAAGTCCCCTTCCATTTCCCCTATTTTACTGTTTCCTTTCATTCAAAACTGTTGTATTTCTTTCAGACTCTGTTTGTAGAAAATTCTAGAAGCTCGTGAGTTGTGACTCCAGATCCGGATTGTAGTAGATATTATGGGCATTTATGTTATTCTGCACTCAGTTTTAGTTCATTTTGGATTAATTGACTTTATTTATTGAAATTGAATGAAAATGGGCTTAAAGATTCTCTAACGTTGGCTTGTCTAGCAAGTGAAATGTTAGGCGCCATCACGGTCCCGAAGGTGAGAATTCCGGGTCGTGATATTTTCGTAATGTATGTAAAATCATTTAAACGCAAAAATAAAGAAAATTTTACCTCTTATAACAAAGGTATACACCCTACTTGTTATAAACTAAAATTATTTTAAATATTATTTTCTATAGCTACCTTTTATATTTTATAGCAAAATAGGTACTTATGGTATATACTACCATTGAGGCATGAAATATGCTATTTATGTTTTCCCCCTATCTTTCTTTCAATTAACACAAGATTCTCTCTCAGATTTTTTTTCTCCTTTCTCTCTCTCTTCCTTCTCTCTCTTTCTTTCAATTAACACACGATTGACTCTCAAAATCCCAATAAAAATCTCTTCTTTCACTATCTCTTCCTCCTCTCTCTGTTCGAGCAGAATATCTGCTTAGTTTATATGTCAGATATTGCAATGAATTTATACTACATAGTTTCTACGCCTTATATTTTCAATGGATTTGTACTGTAATATTAAGAAGAAAGAGATTGTGGCTTTCTTCTACGCTGAATATTGCATTGGTTTCCTCTATATGGATACTGCAATATTTTTTACGCTAGAGAAGATTTGAGGGCTGGGGTTTTTGTTCGTATCAAATTTTAGTTTTAATACAATGTATACAATATTTTATTTTGTCAGAAAACGCTATCTCCGATGAACTTTCTTCCCTTCTTTGCTATTTAGCCACATATAATGATATAAACACATTGTATTCTGTACAAATTCAATCAAATACGTTGTATTTTTTGATAAATACATTATTTTTTGTCTGTATTTATGTATTTCGAAGGTTTGATTTTACAGCTGAATACAACTTGTATTGGATGTAAATATTGAAATACACTGAATGCAAACATTAAAATAGAACAGAATATAAACATTGAATACACTTAATTTTAAAATGTAGTGAAATATAGTAAATACATTGAATACAAATAAAAATACAGTGAATACAACCAATAAAATATATTGAATACAACAGCAATAACATGTATTAGGGAATAATTAAAACACTGAAAATACAAATTCATCTGAATACACTGAATATTAAATAGCGAATACAGTAAATACAAACATTGAATTTAATGAATGCAACATTAAAAAGAAAATATTGAAACACATTAAATATAAAAGTTATATACAACAGTTATATACAACTGAAAAATCATTCTAATTAATTGGGTTGATAATGAGCCATGTATGAATTGATTTTGTTGAGTTATATTAGGAGTTTATCACGCTAATTGATATTATTTTCATTATTAGACAGTTGGACATGCCTAATTTTAAGGTGATTGCCGCTCTTACTGTATTCATGAATACATGACGCGAATACTTTTGAATACATGCGCGTAGAACTGGAGCGCCCTGATTTTAGGCGCTTTTTGTTGTTGTATTCATGAATACAATAACGAGAATACATTTGAATACATGCGCGTACAACTGGACTGCCTTGAATACAGCGAATACACTACCGTAATAATTGAATTATAGTCATAGGAATGATTATGTATATGATAGCTATAAGAGATTAATAATCACTAAACAATAGTGATTTCTAAAAATTTCTATAAAATAAACTAACTCAGCCAGCCTCTGGAGTCCAATCCTTTATTTTTCATTGAATGTCGAGTAAATCATCACTTGACTTTCTTTATTATGCATTCATACAAAGTAAGAAGCTTAAGAAATAAAGATAAGACGATAAACATCAAAATAGTACGGAAAGACTAATGTCTAACAAGGATTTAAAGTAGAATGTCTTGCAGTTGGACTCCGATGTTTTTCACACATATATAACCAACTATGTACTACAGGTACGGTAAGAGCCAACACAGCGTGGAACTGGAATGCATTTAACGCAAGACCAACCATCCAAGCAATCAAGGGCAGATTCACAAACTTTCCAACAAGTTATAATGCTATTAAGTTGTGGGATTAGTCTTCTCTTGAGTCCTACAATATCATCATTAACATTCCGTGCCGCCAATACTTGTGTCTTTGAGAACCATGACACATTAACTGAAATATTTCAGAACCATATTTATCAATATCAAATCCTAAACTACTTAACATGAAAAACAAATATTCAAATGATAAGTATAGAAACACATAATATTTGTTAATACAGAAAAAATATAACATATGAAACTACACACATGTATGGAAGCATACAAGAATGTGAAATTACAAAATAGAGAGATAACGATAGAGGATGCTTAATAGTTTCAATAATGAGAAGAATAGAGAGAATAAATCAAAGCTTAAGCAAAGCCATATAAGAATATTACGTGATGTTTTATGAATGAAATTTAGTTGGAGCATATGTTACATTTCAAACGTAATAATGTATAGGTTTCCTAGTGGATGAAGTGACACCTAACATGTATAACAATTGTTTCTTTTAACTTTTTAACTTGCTTTATGACAATTCTTGTGCAAGCAACGTACGTTTTAAAATGATGTAGTCCATAATTTAGTGAGTCTCTCGCACGTACTTCTCAAAAGAAAAAAGATGCATTCAAATAAACAAACTACACACCTTGAAAAAATGTAAAATGTAGATTTAGTTGGCTCCCATGTGGCTCACTTTTTTGTTTATTAATTTTCAATATCATAGTACATAAGGTAATCTTTTATTAATTGGTAACCTGATAAATATGATTATTAACGTGCTTATAAAGGTTAAACTTCACAATATACTACTAGTGTGTGTGTATATATATATAATTGAAACCATTTAACTAACCCACTTTGAAACACACACACACACACAAAAGTAGTCCCTGGGTATAAGCCACAAGCAACCGATGTAATTGACCTTTCTAATTAAGATAAATGATAGAATTGAATAAAATAGTAAATAATGTGATCAAATATAATAAAAGAAATGAAAGGGAACTTTTATTCAGTGATGTAGTTTCTAGCCAAACTTCATTTAGGCTTTTATTTTATAGAATTGAGGATCTTCGGCATCCAAATACAGAGCTTCTGTAGTTAAACTAATACTACGTACGGTTTTCTAAATAAATAAATTGTTTACACGTTTTGTTAATGGAGGAATTGAAAGCTGGCGAGCAAATCTGATTTTTAGGAGAGGGATTGGAATCGGCGGCATCAGCTCCATTTCGAGGCCACTCCACGACTATTTTAATACTATATATTACACCAAATTTAATCGAAATTCAAGTCTAAGGATTTCTAAACTTTTGAAATTCGCCAATGATGCCAAACCAACCAAACCACGTCCGAATGACCTGAAATTTTGCACACACATCCCAAATGACACTACGAACATATCCCAAATTCCGGAATTCCATTCCGACCCCGATAGCTAATTTTCCACTGCTGATCGAAAATCGCTAAAAATCCAATTTCGCCAACTCAAGCCTAATTCTACCACGGACCTCCGAATAACATTCCGAACACACTCTTGAGTCCCAAAACCCCTAAGAAGCTATCTGAACCATAAAAACCCAATTCCGAGACCATTTACCTATAAGTCAACTTCCGGTTGACCTTTCCAACTAATTCACCAACTTAAGGGAATAAGTATCTCATTTCTCTCCACAATCACTCCGAACCCGAACCAATCAACCCAACGCAACATAAAAGAGCTGAACCATACAAGAATAAAGCAGAAAATGGGGAAAACGGGGCTAAACTCTCAGAACGACCGGTTGGGTCGTTACATCCTCCCCCTCTTAAACAAACATTCGTCCTCGAACGGGCCTAGAAACATACCTGGAGTCTCAAATAGGCGAGGATATCTGCTCTGCATATCCCACTCGGTCTCCCAGGTGGCCTCCTCCACCGGCTGCCCTCTCTACTGCATCTTAACTGAAGCTATATCCTTTGACCTCAGCCTTCGGACCTGACGACCCACAATAGCTACTAGCTCTACCTCATAAAACATATTACCCTCTAGTTGAACCGAACTGAAGTCCAAAACATGAGACGGGTCACCAACATACTTCCGAAGCATGCAAAATGTGAAACACTATGAACACTCGATAAGCTGGGTGGAAAAGTAAGTCTATAAGCCACCTCCCCTACTCTATGAAGCACCTCAAAAGGCCCAATAAACCAGGGACTGAACTTTCCCCTCATCCCAAACCATATAACGCCCTTCATGGGTGACACCTTCAGCAGATCATTCTCCCCAACCATGAATGATACATCATGGACCTTCCTGTCCACATAACTTTTCTGCCTAGATTGCGCCGTGCGAAGCTGCTCCTAAATCAACCTCACCTTATCTAACGCATCCTGTACCAAATCTGTCCTAAGAGCCTAGCCTCACCCAGCTCAAACCAACCAACCAGAGACCAACACCTCCTCCCATACAAAGTCTCATATGGAGCCATCTGAATACTCAACTGATAACTATTATTATATGCAAAATTTGCGAGTGACATAAATTGGTCCCATGAACCCCCAAAATCAATAACATAAGCGCGCAAAATGTCCTCTATAATCCGAATAGTGCGCTCGGACTGCCCGTTCATCTGAGGATGAAAATTTGTGCTCAACTCAATCTGAGTACCCAACTCTCTCTGCACGGCCCTCCAAAACTGCAATGTGAACTGAGTACCTCTGTCAGAAATGATGGAAACTGGAACACCATGCAATCGGACAACCTCCAAGATATAAATCTCAGCTAACCGCTTCGAAGTATAAGTAGTAACAACAGGAATGAAGTGCGCGGACTTCGTCTGCCGATCCACAATAACCCAAATAGCATTGAACTTCCTCTAAGTCTGTGGGAGCCCAACTACAAAGTCCATGGTGATCCGCTCCCACTTCCACTCAGGAGTAACCAACCTCTGATGCAATCCATCGGGTCTCTGGTGCTCATACTTGACTTTCTGGCAGTTGAGACATCGAGCTAAAAATCCAACAATATCCTTTTTCATCCGCCTCCACCAATAATACTGCCTCAGATCTTGATACATCTTCGCGGCACCCAGATGGATGGAATACCGCGAGCTGTGGGCCTCCTCAAGAATCAACTCCCAAAGCCCATCCACATTAGGCACACATATCCGACCCTACATCCTCATCACACCATCATCACCAGTAACTACATCCCTGGCATCACCTCGCCGGATCCTATCATGAAGAATGCTCAAGTGTGAGTCATCATACTGGCGCTCTCTGATACGGTCATAAAGAGAAGACCTGGAGGCTACGCAAGCCAATACTCGGCGGGGCTCTGATAAATCAAATCTCAAAAACTGGCCCGCTAAGACCTTAACATTAAGTGCTAAAGGTCTCTCTGGTGCTGGAAGATATGCTAGACTCCCCAAACTCTCTGTTCGGTGACTCAAGGCATCGACCACTATATTGGCCTTCCCTGGATGGTATAGAATAGTGATATAATAGTCCTTGAGAAGCTCCAACCATCTCTACTGACGCAAATTCAAATCCTTCTGCTTAAACAGATGCTGCAGACTACAATGATCAGTAAAAACTTCACAATGGACCCCATACAGATAATGATGCCAAATCTTCAAGGCTTGAACAATGGCTGCTAACTCGAGATCATGCACCGGATAATTCTTCTCATGAGTCTTTAACTGGGGCGAGGTGTAGGTTATTACCCTACCCTCCCGCATCAATACACAACCAATTCCTATCCTCGAGGCATCACAATACACGGTATAAGAGCCTGAAGCTGATGGCAATACTAAAACTGGAGTTGTGGTCAAAGAAGCCTTGAGTTTCTGAAAGCTCTCCTCACGCTCGTCAGACCACCTGAACGGAGCACCCTTCTGGGTCAATTTAGTCAGGGGCGAAGCAATAGAAGAAAACCACAAAGCGATGGTAATACCCCGCCAAACCAAGGAAGCTCCTAATCTCTGTAGCTGAGGACTGTCTGGGCCAACTCTGCACCGCCTCTATATTCTTCGAATCTACTTGAATATCCTCACTGGACACCACGTGCCCCAAGAAAGCTACTGAGCCAAGCCGAAACTCACACTTGGATAACTTTTCATAAATCCTCTCCTCCCTCAATCTCTATAATATGACTCTCAAATGCTGAGCATGCTCCTCCTATCTACGAGAATACACCAGGATGTCATCAATGAACACAATAATGACGGAATCCAAGTATGGCTGAAATACGTTGTTCATCAAATGAATAAACTCTTCTAGGGCATTGGTCAGCCCAAATGACATCACCAAGAACTCATAATGGTCATAACGGATCCTGAGAGCCGTCTTAGGAATATCTGAATCCCGAATCTTCAGCTAATGGTACCCGAATCTCAAATCAATCTTAGAGAACACCCTAACTCCCTGAAGTTGGTCAAACAAATCATCGATGCGAGGCAAACGATACTTATTCTTGACTGTAACCTTGTTCAATTGCATGTAGTCAGTACATATTCTCATGGAACCATCCTTCTTCTTCACAAATAACACTCGTGCACCCCAAGGAGACACACTAGGCCGAATGAACCCCTTATCTAGGAGTTCCTTAAGCTTCTCTTTCAATTCCTTCAACTCTTTCGGTGCCATACGATATGGTGGGATAGAAATAGGCTAAGTGATGACACCAGATTAATACCAAAATCAATATCCCTGTCAGGTGGCATTGCCTGGCAGGTCCGCAGGAAACACGTCCAGAAAATCACAGACTACAGGAACAAAATCAATAGTGGGAGTCTCAACACTGAGATCCCTCACAAAATCCAAATAAGACAAACACCCTTTCTCTACCATACGCTGAGCCTTCAGGTATGAAATCACCCTACTAGGCACATAATCAATATAACCTCTCCACTTGACTCTCGAATATCCCGGCATCACTAAGGTCACCATCTTAGCGTGACAATCTAGAACAGCATGACACGGAGATAGACAATCCATACCCAATATCACATCAAAGTCAACCATGTTAAATAATAGTAGATGCACTCGGGTCTCCAAACCCCCAATAGATACCATGCAAGACCGATACACGCGGTCCACGACAACAATATCACCCACCGGAGTCGACACATGAACAGATGTAACTAAGGACTCGTGGGGAATATCCAGAAAATGAGCAAAATATGACGAAACATTGGAATACGTGGAGCCAGGATCAAATAAGACCGAAACATCTCGGTGAAAAACTGAAACAATACCTGTAATCACTGCATCTGAGGCCATAGCATCTGGACTGGCTGGAAGTGCATAAAACAGGCCTGACCTCCACCTGATCGACCTCGCCTTCTAGGGCGGCCTATGGATGCCTGAGCCCCAACCCTAGCTGGCTGGGTAGGTAGTGAAGTAACTGGAGCTGGAGTCGAGGGGTGACTCCTCTGATGAGATGGACCCCCAAGAAGACGAGGAGACTGTCTCCTCATATGCCCAAACTCTCCACACTCGTAACAACTCCCCGATGTTGGAGATGAGGATTAAAGGGAACCTCTAGCACCAGGATAACCACTAGAAGAGCTAGGCATAGATGATCCCTAAACCGATGGTGCTCGAGATGAACTCTGGGTTGGGAGAGCATTGAATTATGGATGTCCCTGATGAGAACTGTGAGGACCACAACCAGCTGATCCCCCACGATAACCTGAGCGGCCTGGCTGAGCCTGCCTGAATGGACGACCTCTGCCGTGCTGCGACTGTCCTTCTAAAGGAACACCACCAAAACTACCAGATCCTTGAGGCCTCTTGGCTACCCTCTCATCTCGCTCCTGGCGACAAGCTGACTCAATCTCTCGGGAAATATCAATAACCTTCTCAAAAGTAGCACCCGATACCCTCTCTCTGGTCATAAGAATATGAAGCTGATATGTGAGGCCATCCACGAACCTCCTGATCCTATCTCTCTATATAGGGACCAACCAAATAGCATGGCGGGAAAGCTCAGAAAATCCTATCTCATATTGCATCACCATCATATCACCTGACGCAACTGCTCAAACTGCCTGCGCAACTCCTCTCTGCGGGACTGTGGGACATACTTCTCTAGGAAAAGAGTGAAAACAACTACCAGGTAAGGAGCGCTGCACCAACAGGACTACGTCTCTCATATTCGACCAAGTAAAGGCAGCTCCTGAAAACTGGAAGGTATTGAACGAGACCCCACTGGTCTTCAATATACTCGATGCGCCCAGAATCCTCTGACACCTATCTAAGAAACCCTGAGTGTCCTTGCCTTCCGCGCCGCTGAAAGTCGGAGGAAGAAATCTACAAAATCTCTCCAACTTGCGCTGCTCGTCATTTGGTATGACAGGAATCACATAATCTTGAAAAGGTGCAACCGGCTGGGCTGGAGGTGCCCCTGGTGTCTGGAGTGCCTCCACCAGCCTGAGAAGTAGCTGCTGAAGTAGAAACAGCGACCGCCTGAGCAAGACTGGTGCATGCAGTCAGAATCTGGGCCAAGGTCTCCTGAAGACCCGGAGTAATAATAGGGTTGATGCGTGGCTAGAATCCATAGTTTTAAGCATCATGTACCTTACATTTTATGTGCTTTTATGATAAAAATACACGTTATATATGCATAATGGAGTCTATTTCATTTGTAGGTGAATTGGAGATGGAAGCCGAGCTAAATGGGTGCATAAATGTCAAACATACGCTCAAGAGTCGAAAAGGAGTGACCCGGGCCATAGCCGGGCGTTTTTCCCCTAATGCCTGGCCTGCCCAGGCTATAGTGAGGCATTTTGCCCCTAAAGCCTGGCCTGCCCAGGCTATAGTGGGGCGTTTTGCCCCTAAATCCTGGCCTACCCAGGCTATAGTGGGGCGTTAGAGCCCAAACGCTTGGCCTACCCAGGCTATAGCTGGGCGTTTGGGGCTTAACGCCGGGGGTCCCTGGTTCGATCAATTTCGAGTTTTGAAGGTTTTAAGTGTTTCCCGGTTTGAATAGAAGTCTCCTACACATTTAGGGTTTTTCTCAAACATATAAATAGATCCAAAAACACAACTTTGTGGGCCATTGACGAAGGGAGATTCACGGAGGGATGTTAAGGAACACACACCACGCTTGAAGGAGGCTTCTACCTAGTTTTTATTCTCTTCTGTTCCTTTAATTTCATAGTTCATTAGTTCTAGAGTTTTGGGGTACTACATGAACGTTGTAGTTTGAAGCTTGAATTGTTCTTATAATTTTATCATATTGGTTTATTTATTCAATCTTGCACTTAATTATTTGATTGTTGATCACCAATTGAATACTATCTACGAATCTAGGATTGAACTCGGTAGAGGGAATTCTAGATTGCATATAAGATTGGGTAGAGCAAGATCTTAACCCTTCAGGGGAGCGTATTTGCAGTTAGGATAGGAATATACCTAATCGCCTTGCTTGATTATTATACGGGAATTATTAATATGTTCTTGTTAATCCTAATTTCATAGGAATATAGGCGTTAGGTTAGCTTGAATAGGCGAGTTGTACTTCGGGAGAAGGCTACGAGCAATATTAACCGTGCCAATCAATAAACCAGATAAATTAATTAGATGATTTAAGTGGAAAACTCAACAGGATTGTTTGCTAACCCATAGCTCTAGAATATCGTCTTTTATTGAATTCGTGTCTAATTTCGCCAATTTGTTTCTTTAATTTCATAGTTTACTATTCTAGATTAATTTTAGTTAAATATTCATACTTTAGTATTCGCTTGAATAGATTAATTGTTTGGGTTTAATTTAGTTGATAGTTAATCACAAGTCTCTGTGGGTACGATATCTGGACTTACAATCCTATATTACTTGTCGATCACGTATACTTGCGTGTGCGTATTGGAACTAACAAGTTTTTGGCGCCGTTGCCGGGGACTTAGAAATTAACTATTCTACTAGATTGAATTTTTACTTTTGTCTATTTAAGTTTTTAATTTTTTTTATTTTTTATTTGTATCTTAATTTAATATTTTATTATCTTTCTTGACATGGCATCTTGGAATAATAATTGGTCGAATAGTGGTTATTCTTATTATGACGATCCTTTTCCATATTGTGGAGGACCACACATGTGAAAATATTGTCCACCTCAATCTAATGTGTGGAATTTTTGTAATGTTTGTGGTTGTCAAGGTGGCCATTGGGATGGTTGTCCTAATTCTTATTATCCTTCTCAGAGCTTTTATTGTAATGTTCCTAATANGAGGATATGGAAAGCATGGCTCGTATTATGGACTTGATGAGACAAGCAGCGGAGCAACAGAACTTGATAGCCGAGCAACAAGTTCTTGACGCCTTAGCTATCAAAAGACTCCACGCTAGAATGGATGAATTAATGGTCAATTTCCAAGAAGAACCTCAACTCGACGAAGAGAGCGAGTTCCCACCAGAAGATAATTTTGAAGAAGAAGATATAATGAGCCAATCTTGGCTAGAGGAACAAGCTCAACTAATAAAATCTCATGAGTTTCTTCGTGATGGTCTTTCAAATATGACAGAGCAACTGATAGAAGGAAGAACTGAGCTCAGGCAAGAGATAGACCAATTTGGCTCAGATATCCATGACCTGCAGGCTCAATTGAATAAAAAGGTTGAGGTGTCTGATGCCCTACCATCAATATTTGTGGATACTGGCCAGCTTGTGGAGCGGAAAGAGGAAATCCAAATATTCGACCAAATTATTATTGATGTCAAGGTTAATGAAGAGTATAAAATAGAGGATGTCAAAAATAATGCAATTTTTGAATTGGAGCATATTGGACCTCATTCTAAAAACTTTTCAACATTGTGTTTGGTTGGTGACATG
>ML362705.1:0-11887 GCA_005239505.1 Nicotiana paniculata | reverse complement strand
TGCCCGAGGGGGTCTCAGGGAGTATTTCTCACCCTTGTTTTAATGTTTTTCTTTGTGATCATGCATCGAGGACTATGCATAACATAAGTGTGGGGTGGGAAAACTACTTTATGAGGTGTAATTGAATAAAATTATTGTTTTTAGAAAAATCTCGGATTTTTCCCAACGATGGATCTGTTGGACAATTTTCTTGAGGGATAAAGTCCGATTTAAAAACGCCAAAAAGATTTTTTATTTTTTTAGGATAGGTAGGTAGGATCCCTTGGTTTTTCTTTGGGAAAGGATTCTTTTCCAAGGGTGTAACTTGAACCGGGCACTTTAAATTTTTTTTAGAGTATTTAGGAAGAAGCTGAGTAACTTAGNCCGGTTCTTTTCCAAGGGTGTAACTTGAACCGGGCACTTTAAATTTTTTTTAGAGTATTTAGGAAGAAGCTGAGTAACTTAGAAATACCCCATGACATGTTTGATGCCGGAATATTAGGTTATGAAATACATTCTGATTTCCCTTATATTTGGTTTGACATGTGATGCCTGAGTAAAAATAAATAGCCTATTTTGTGACGCCTTAGCTCAGTTGTTTGACTTGTATGCTACATAGTGTAATATTGCTTAATTCTATCAATTTTGTGTGCTTGCTTGACTTGAGAGTTGAATAAAACCGTTGTGATTGAGTCATGTGCAATGTGTTAGTGAGGGTTGGTGAATTTCTATGCCATCCTGTGTAGTCTAGAACTTGCCCCGTGTGTTAACCGAAGGGAAATTGTAGGTTATGCTAGTCTAGGAGATGACGTAGGCGTTTTCTTTCTTGATCATGGATGTGCTTGACACATAAGAAATAAATTTTCCATTGATAGCCCCTTTGAGCCTTTAGACCTTTTCTTTGGTACCCACATTACAAGCCGTACCCCTATTTTGTTCTTAAATTGAGATTTTTGCACCTTTTCCTCCTAAGGCACTTAGTCGCTAAAAGAAGTAAGGTGAGATATTGGGGAATAGCTTTTGAGTGGAGCCATGGAAAGGCCTGTTAGTGCACCAAAAATTGTATTCAAAAGTCACTAGCCAATGAACTTTCATGTATGGAGTGTGTGTAGGAAAGAAAGAAAAAAAATGATAGTAAAAGTATGTACAAAAAGATACACACCTCCAAATTTTTATTAATTTGTGCTAGTGAAAATATAGAAGTGCTTAATTGAAAAAGGCCTATGTTGAATATGAATTGTGGCAAGGGAATTGGTTGAGAAGAATATGTGTTGATTTGTTAAGTTAGTGTATTAAAGTGCTTAGGAGGGTTAGTCACTATTCCTAAATATATCATACATGTCCCTTAGCCTAAATTACAACCTTAAAAGTCCTAATTGATCCTAGACTTGGCTAGCTTGAATTAGTGAAGATCTACACTAAGGAAAGCTCATGGTACGACCACGGGATGTATATGAATTCTTTGTGAGAGTGAGTGAATTTCTTCAATTGTGTGATGTCCTTAAATAATGTTCAAAAGCATATTTGAATGTGTGGACTAGTTATATTCACTCTTTTTGTTGTTGGTGCGGGCACATGATCTCATGAACGATTGGTAATGTTGTAAATTTCTTGTTGGATAGGTGCGTGAATTGAGAGGGCTTAGTAGTTGCAAGTGACTCTTGAGGTTGGGTGGTTGCAATTAGGTTGTTGGTATTATTGACTAAATTGTTATACTTGGGCAGGTTTAAAGAAGGGAAAGAATGTGAAATTTTGTATGTTCATACATGATTGCCGGTATCGATCATAGTTAAGGGGTAATGTGTGTGATTGAAAAGTAAAATACTCCTTGTTAATGAAATGTGTACGTGTTGAAGGATATTGCTCGAGGACGAGCAAGAGTCTAAGTGTGGGGTATTGATGCGTGGCTAGAATACATAGCTTTAAGCATCATGTACCTTACATTTTATGTGCTTTTGTGATAAAAATACACGTTATATGTGCATAATGGAGTCTATTTCATGTGTAGTTTAATTGGAGATGGAAGTCGAGCTAAATGGGTGCATAAACGTCAAAAATACGCTCAAGAGTAAAAAAGGAGTGACCCGGGCCATAGCTGGGCGTTTTGCCCCTAAAGCCTGGCCTGCCCAGGCTATAGTGAGGAGTTTTGCCCCTAAATCCTGGCCTGCCCAGGCTATAGTGGGGCGTTTTGCCCCTAAATCCTGGCCTACCCAAGCTATAGTGGGGCATTAGAGCCCAAACGCCTAGCCTACCAGGATATAGCTGGGCGTTTGGGGCTTAATGACAGGGGTCGCTGGTCCGATCAATTCCGAGTTTTGAAGGTTTTAAGTGTTTCCCGATTTGAATAGAAGTCTCCTACACATTTAGGGTTTATCCCAAACATATAAATAGACCCAAAACACAACTTTGTGGGCCATTGACGAAGAGAGATTCACGGAGGGACGTGGAGGAACACACACCACACTTGAAGGAGGCTTCTACCTAGTTTTTCTTCTCTTCTCTTCCTTTATTTCATAGTTCATTAGTTCTAGAGTTTTGGGGTGCTACATGAACGTTGTAATTTGAAGCATGAATTGTTCTTNGACAGAGGATTCTACTGAGTTTTTCTTCTCTTCTCTTCTTTTAGTTTTATAGTGTAGTCGTTCTAGAGTATTGGGTGTTACATGAATGTTGTAGTTGAAGCTGAATTGTTCTTATTATTTTATCATATTGGTTTATTTATTCAATTTTGTGCTTAATTATTTGATTTCTTGATCACCAATTGAATACTCTCTACGAATCTAGGATTGAACTCGGGAGAGGGAATTCTAGATTGCATATAAGATTGGGTAGAGCAAGATCTTAACCCTTCAGGAGAGCAGATTTGCGGTTAGGATAGGAATATACCTAATCGCCTTGCTTGATTATTATACGGTAATTATTAATGCGTTCTTATTAATCCTAATTTCATAGGAATATAGACGTTAGGTTAGCTTGAATAGGCGAGTTGTACTGCGGGAGAAGGCTACGAGCAATATTAACCTCGTCAATCAATAAACCAGATAAATTAATTAGATGATTTAAGTAGAAAACTCAACAGGATTGTTTGTTAACCCATAGCTCTAGAATATCGCCTCTTATTGAATTCGTGTCTAATTTCTCCATTTTATTTCTTTAATTTCATAGTTTACTATTCTAGATTAATTTTAGTTAAATATTCATACTTTAGTGTTCGCTTGAATAGATTAATTGTTTGGGTTTAATTTAGTTGATAGTTAATCACAAGTCTCTATGGGTACGATATCTGGACTTACAATCCTATATTACTTGTCGACCACATATACTTGTGTGTGCGTATTGGAACCAACATTGGTTCCTAAGATGGGTTCCACTGGAACATCTATGGCTGGGACTTGGTCTAGAATAACAAGCGGGTCTATGGGTACCGCCCCGGTAGCTGCGCGGGCTACGCCTCTACCTCTACCACGGCCTCGACCTCTTATGGGTCCCATTGGTGGCTGATCGCCCTGTCCGGTAGCACGTGTCCTTACCATTTGTGAGAGAACGAAAAAACAGAAGTTTAGTTACCAGAATCAACTTATTCACACGACAAGAATTCAAGAATGTGAGATTTCTCCTAAGGGTTCTGCAGCCTCTCGAAGATAAGTACAGACATCTCTGTACCGATACGCAAGACTCTACTAAACCTGCTCATGACTGGTGAGTCCTATGCAACCTAGAGCTCTGATACCAACTTGTCACCATCCCAGAACTACCCTGGCCGTGATGGCGCCTATCATGATACTAGGCTAGCCAATTTATTACGCATAAGATAACGAACCTTTCATTTGATTCAGTACTATCCAGTATTTCATAAATCTTCCATTTTTGCATTTCAAAACAAATAAAGTTAGGTAAAACATTTAAATACAGCCCCAAAACCCGGAGTCATCATTCATAAGCAACTAAAAAGAAATACAAAATCTGGTACTGTTTGCTTAATACAAACAAGTCTGAGAATATACATAATGAATAAATAGGAAGGAGAAAGACAAGGATGCGGACGCCTGCAGCTACCTCGCAATCTCCGAAATGCTCCAAAGAGAATAAACTAGCTCTCACTCAGCCCTGACACCTGAATCTGCACACAAGGTACAAGGAGAAACGTGAGTACGCCAACTCAGTAAGTAACAATCATAACTAAAGACTGAGTGCAGTGACGAGCATTAAAAATCATGTCATTTCATAACATAAACAACAGTGGAAATAAATGAACCAAATCAGGAATTTAAATTCCGAACATTTCGTAAAAACTCCAATTTTCCCAACAATCTCGTATAAAACATATGGTCAACATTATCTATAGAGGCTCAGTGTAAAGAAGAGTGGAAACAATAGTTTCATATACATAATCCCCTCGGGCAAGGTATCACTCACAAATATAGACTCTCGGGCAAAGCCTCTCAGTCACTCGTGACTCAACTTTCATCAATCAGTACTCACACGGAGCACTCACGCTCAATAGGTACCATATAATAACCGCTGCGGTGTGCACCCCGATCTATATATAGTTGACTACGCTCACTGAGGGTGTGCAGCTTTCGGAGGGGCTCCTACAGCCCAGGCACTATATCGCTACGGCGTGCAGCCCGATCCAACATATCTCGCTCCATCGTGCAGCCCAATCTAATATATCTCGTTGTGGCGTGCATCCCGATCCATATATATATATACAACGCTGCGGCGTGCAACCCGATCCACAACTATCCTCGCAATCCGACCCTCGGCCTCACTCAGTCATCATCCTCACAAGCCGGTATTTCAGTACAACTTAGAGGACTCAGCCCAAAATATCTTTCATATATTTAAAATAGATTGATGATTAGGAATAAAATAATAAAAATGTATAAATCATGAATGAGAATATATTTTCTATCAAAAAGTGTAAGGAAAATAGAAAAATACCCCATGAGGGTTCAAACAGTACGATACAAGGCCCCAAACATGGCATTCAGCCCCAGTTAACATGATTATTTCTAAAACACATGGATATCATATAGAGTTTATCAAAAACACGCAACTCTACAGTTTCCACTGGACGGACCAAGTCACAATCCCTACCAGTGCACGCCCACGTGCCCGTCACCTAGCATGTGCGTCACCTCATTTATCAAAATAGTACGAAATTCTGAGGTTCATACCCTCAGGTCTAGATTTACAATCGTTACTTACCTCAAACCGGATGGCAATCTACTCCGCGTTGCCCTTGCCGCTCGACTCGGCCTCAAGTTTCCCCGAATCTATTCAAAGTCAGATTCATATCATCAATATACTCTAAAGGAATAAAACCCAGGCGAAAATAATCAAATTACATTAAAAATCCCGAAATTGGCCAAATATGACCCCCGGACCCACGTCTCGGAATCCGATAATAATCGCAAAACTAGAATTCTTATACTCTCGCGAGTCCATACATACCAAATACATCAATATCCAGCGACAGATGACCCCTCAAATCCTCACATTAACCTCTATAATTTAAAGCCCTAATCCCCCAAATTTCTTCCTTAATTCCAACTATTTCCATGATTAAACAGTAGAAAAATCATCATAAACACAAGAAATGAAACCCAAGTAACTTACCCAACTGATAACCTTCGATTCCCTCTTGAAATCACTGCTCAAAGTTCCAATCCCGTCATAAAATGGTAAAGAAATGAGTGAAAATTCCCTAAGGCAATCTTTTATACTTTCTTCCCAGCGTTCACCGCATCTGCGGACAATTCCTCGCACCTGCTGTCCCAGCACCTGCGGATTTCACTCAATATTCCACTTCTGCATCTGCGGCTCTCAACTCGCACCTACGGGCTCGCAGGTGTGACCAAACTCCCACTTCTGTGCTCCTAGGCCAAGCCTCCCTTTTCCGCACCTGCGTGTAACCCTCCACACCTGTGACCATCGCACTTGCGGCCACACCAGAAAACTTGCACCCGTAGCAAGTTTGCTGTATTTTCCAAGTTCCAACCATCCGATGACCATCCCAAATTACCCCGATCACCTCGGGGCCCCAACCGAATGTACCAACACCTTATATAACATCACCCGAACTTGGTCGAACACTCAAAATAACATCAAAACGCCAAATTTACTCAAAAATCAAGCCTCAGGATTTCTAAACTTCCGAAATTCTCCAACGATGCCAAAACCAACCAAACCACATCCGAATGACCTGAAGTTTTGCACACACATTCTAAATGACACTACAAACCTATCCCAACTTCCGAAACTCCATTCCAATCCCGATAGCTAATTTTCCACTACCGACTGGAAATCGCCAAAAATCTAATTCGCCAATTCAAGCCAAATTCTACCACGGACCTTCGAATAAAATTCTGTACAAACTCCTAAGTCCCAAATCACCTAACGAAGCTATCCAAACCATAAAAAACCAATTCCGAGATCATGTACCTATAAGTCAACTTTCGGTTGACCTTTCCAACTAAATCACCAACTTAAGGGACTAAGTGTCTCATTTATCTCCACATTCGTTCCGAAACCAAACCAATCAACCCAACGAAACATAAAAGAGCTGAATCATACAAGAATAAAGCAGAAAATGGGGAAATGTGGCTAAACTCTCGGAATGACCGGTTGGGTCATTACACATAGACACATAAGAACAAAGTTGCAAAAGACAAGTGATTTACCAGTTAAACGAACAAAAAGAAAGAATAAAATTCCACAGTATTTTGAATATAAAAAAAGAGCAAGAACCCAGAATCTTAGTGCGTCAAAGTTCCCAAGGGCTTCAAATGAACCCCGGGCAGTGCTCGTACCAAGAAAAGGTTGAATAATTGAATTCTTGTGGCCTTGGCTTTAGGCCGACCAAGAATCAAAATAAAGAACAAGAGAATGAAAGAACATCAGAATAATAACTTCAAGTTTTAATGAAATCTAACAATTAAAGGTATGTCTCAAAGGGAGATGGGAGTGGGTTTATATAACAGTAAAATGGAACGAACAAACAAGGAAACATAATTAATCAAACATAGAATAAGGAAATAAAGCATGCAAAATCAATTCAAAATCAGTTTCGGAGAAAAATCGGGTAAACCCTAGTTCAAGAAGAAGAAAAAAATCAGAGATCTCACTGAATCGGACTCATACAGCCTGGTAGTGACTGTATATCGACAGACTATCATCTGGATCTAACTAAAATAGAGCTATGTGATAGCAAAATCAGGTGAAAACAAATAGACAGAGCATAAATGGAAAAGGAATCATAGAGTGATTCTATGTTGAGGTTGGATTTTGGATAGAATGAGAGAGACGACTGCTAGAGTTTGAGAGGAGAGAAGAAGAGAGGATTTTAGGGCGGCGTCTTAGAGGAAATGATAGGGTTTTGGGGTGGGTTGGTCAATTAAAAAGAGAGAGTGAATGAGGGCCATTGATCTTGAGAGATCAATAGCTAGGACAAAATGAGTGGGGTGAGTCACAAAAAATGGGTACTGACCGAGTTTTATTAAAGGGTTGTTTGTCTTTGGGCCGGGGACGATTGGGCTAAGTTGTTGGGCCATTTTTTGTCCGAAAATTAGTTTAAAGATTGGCTACTATTTAAATACACAAAATTTGTCAAAAATAATTTCTAAAACTGCTTAATAAATAAATAAATAAAATATTATTTATTCACTAAAATTATTAACAATAATGATTTAGCATTATAAAAATATAAAATGTTATTTTGGCACAAATAAAAGCAATTATGTATGAGTATAGGCTATTACTGCAAAAATTATGCAAATAGCTTAAAAAATACTAATGTAATTAGATAAAATGAAGTAAAATATGTATTATAGATGCAAATGATAATTTAGGTAATCAAATCATCAAAAAATAATTTAAAGGAGTAATTAATAATTATTCAAGTAATTTAAATACATGAAAATCAATTTTAAAGCTCTAAAAATTATAGAAAATGCTTGTATAGACTTGTAAAACTAAATAATGATGCAAAAATGATGTTTTGAAAATATATATGTTATTTGAGAAAATATGAGGGCAAAATTGGGTATCAACAGCTACCCCTCTTTACTCGGGAATGATGAAAGAGTTGTCTGGTAAAGAAAATGATGACCAATTTTGGTCGAATTGAGTGGGGAACGATGTGATTTTAAAAAAATAGAGGTCGAACCCTGGTTCTTGAGTTGCCTACATATCCTTGGTGTTACAGGAATTAGGCCATGTGTAATTTTGGGGCTAATGGTGAACGAAACTGATGGAATTGTTATAAGAATGGTCGTATGTTTCGGAAAGGGTTTTTTGGGTTAGGATGGATCGGATAAATTTATGCGAAGTCATGAATGTGAATTTGAAACTTTGTGGGTATCACAGAGCAGATATCTTAACGGTCATAGAGTAAAAGGTAGGCAATAATTGGTGGTCGGTTACATTTGAAACAATTGAAGGATCTGAACATTGTGAACGAAAACCGGAGCAAAAATTGCTTCGGTTACTTCCTGGATCACCTGCAAAACTCAAAATACGGTTATATATATGTATGTATATGCATACATATATATATGTATGACAGCCTGGTCGGTTATATATATACTTCCTGGTTGGTTATATATATGTATGTATATGCATACATATATATATGTATGTATATGGGTTATTGCGAGAATTTAAATATGATGCATATTTCCTTTGGACCATGAAAGGTTGTCTTTGGACGGTGAGATTGATGTCCTTAGACCATGACGTCCTGGGCCATGAAGCGTATGACAAGGGATTCACGGGCCATGGCATGATTTCTTCGGGCCATGAGGATGGTGCCTTCGGACGATGACACCTTTGAATAATGATGTGCAATATTGAGAGATCCTCATGCCATGACATGACGTCTCCCGGCTATGAGGATGATTCCTTCGTATTATGGCGCCTTCGGACAAGATGGCGATGTTTCAGCTTATGGAATGCAAATATAGGATGCTTGGTCGTATGCGAAAAATGAGACGGGCTTAGCCTTGTGTAAGATGAGGGCAGTTCTTAGCCTTAGGTGAACAGAGGATAGTTCTAGGTCTTATATAGCGTAGTGGAGATATTTTTTAGTCTTATGCGAGGAAAAGGCAATGCTTAGCCTTAGGAAATTACAGAGGCAATGCTTAGCCTCATGCAAGAAGAGGAGACAATGTGTAGTCTCAGTGCAAGGAAATGCACTGCTTAGCCTTATGAAATTAGGGAGGCAGCGCGTAGCCGCATACAAGAAGATGAGACAATGCTTAGTCTCATGCCGTGAAAGGCAGTGCTTAGCCTTATGCAATTAGGGAGGCAGTGCTTAGCTTCATGCAAGAAGAGGAGACAATTCTTAGTCTCATGCAGGGAAAGGCAGTGCTTAGCCTTATGCAATTAAGGAGGCAGTGCCTAGCCTCATGCAGAAAAAGGAGACAATGCTTAGTCTCATGCAAGGAAAGGCAGTGCTTAGCCTTATGCAATTAGGGAGACAATGCTTAGCATCATGCAGAAAAAGGAGACAATTCTTAATCCCATGCAAGAAAAGGCAGTGCTTAGCCTCATGCAGAAAAAAGAGACAATGCTTAGTCTCATGCAAGGAAAGGATGTGCTTAGCCTTATATAATTAGGGAGACAATGCTTAGCCTCATGCAGAAAAAGGAGACAATGCTTAGTATCATTCAAGATAAGGGAGTGCTTAGCCTTATGCAATTAGGGAGACAATGCTTAGTCTCATGCAAGGAAAGGAAGTGCTTAGCCCTATGAAATTAGGGAGATGATGCTTAGTCTCCTGCAAAGAGGGAGGAAATGCTTAGCCTCATGCAAAGAGGGGAGAAAATGCTTAGTCTCATGCAAGGAAAGAGAGACAGTGCTTAGTATCATGCAAGGAAAGTAAATTCTTAGCCTTATGCAAGAAAAGCAATGAGTGACGGCGAGAAAGTGAAGTATTTCTTCGTTGGAGGTGTTTGCGTTCGGTAACTTGTTGTCATGAAGGTAGTGACTTGATGTATTTGCGAATATTGTTGTCTTATCGTGCCTGCATTCAAAGGATAATTGTGAGTTTTGCGGGAAAGGTCGGTTCGTGCTCCTGACTCCTTATTTCGCCTTTACTCTTGTCTTGAGATTCTGTTTTAGTTACCCTGGGCAATATCTGGCTGTCATAGAAACAAAGTTTTCAAAAAATATGCAATGCATTTGATAGATATAGTATAAAATATAGTTATTTGAAATGTAGTGGCATGCGATATCAAATAATTTAGATGAACCGGTGACTGTGACACATTTTAGAGACATTGCAACCTCCTTGCCTTATAATTTTGAGGGTCCTCCTCAATCTTCCGCCCAGTTTAAATGCATGCTTCTGACAATACTTTTGGTTGTTCCACTTGCAATCTTGCCCCAATTCCTGATCATGGAAAAAATGGAGATTTTATTAAGATGTGACCGAACCCACAGGGCTACCTACTTATCCCCTCTTAAATGTGAATCAGGTCAAGCGTAGTTCAGTTACATCACCTGAAGAATTGTAAACAATCCTAAACATAGTATCTCTTGACTGCGTCTGAATTGATAGGTTTTGACCAAATCTCCCTGTCCATTTCTGCCAGTATGAGTGCTCCTCCGGTTAGTACTCGATGAACCATATAAGGACCTTGCCAGTTGGGTGAAAACTTCTCTTTGGCTTCATCCTGATGTGGGAAGATTCTCTTTAGCACCAATTCCCCAATGTGAATTGCCTTGGTATGACTTTTTTGTTGAAATCTCTCACCATTTTGTTCTGGTAGAGTTGACCGTGACATACCGCATTCATTCTCTTTCCATCAATGAGAGCTAGTTTCTCATATCGTCTCCGTACCCATCCTACGTTGTTGATTTCATCTTCTTGTATGATTCTCAAAGAAGGAATCTCTACTTCACCAGGAAAAACGACTTCAGTACCATAGACCAGCAGGTAAGGAGTTTCCCTAGTTGATGTGTGAACCGTGGTACGATATCCGAGAAGAGCAACGGCTTCTCGTGCCATTTCTTGTAATTATCTACCATTTTCCTTAGTATATTTTTGATATTCTCGTTGAAGGCTTCCACGACTCCGTTCATTTGCTGCCTATATTCTGTGGAATTATTATGCTTGATCATGAAAGTTTCACATATGGACTTTATTAGATCACTATTGATATTGGCAGCATTGTTGGTGATGATTGACTCTAGTACTCCGAAACGACAATCAATGCGATCTCGAACAAAATCTGCGACAATCTTCTTAGTTACAGCTTTGTAAGATGCGGCCTCAACCCACTTTGTGAAATAGTCTTTGGCCACTAGAATGAATCTATGCCCATTTGAAGCAGCAAGTTCGTTTGGGCCGATGATATCCATGCCCCAAGCGGAGAAAGGCCAGGGTGCACTTGTTGCATTAAGTTCATTGGGTGGCACTCGTATCATATCAGCGTGTATATGGCATTGGCGACACTTCTGGACATAATTGATGCAGTCTGTTTCCATAGTCATTCAAAAATATCCTGCCCTTAGTATTTTCTTGGCTAAGATGAAGCCATTCGTGTGGTGTGTGCAGGTTCCGACATGTATTTCTTCGAGCAATCTGGATGCTTCCTTGGGGTCGACACACCGTAATAACTCCATGTATGGAGTCCTTTTGTAAATAATTCCTCCGCTTTGAAAGAAATGGTTGGCTAGCTGATGCGTGGCTAGAATTCATGATTTTTAGCATTATATACCGTGCATTTTAGGTGTTTTAATGATAAAAATACACGTCATGTGTGCTTAATAGAGTTTATTTAATGTGCAGGTGAGTGAAAATGGAAGCCGAGCTAAATGAGAGCATAAACGTCGGATTATATGTGCAAAAGTCGAAAAGGAAGAATCTGGGACAGGCCTGGCGTTACCCAGGCGTTAGAGC
>ML362702.1:6413-81986 GCA_005239505.1 Nicotiana paniculata | reverse complement strand
TTTGCATTCTTCTCCCATTTCTTTAGATCCTCAGCAGTGCAATCAGCTCTTGTCTTTGGTATATCTATACCTTCAGCAGTCTTCATCATGGTAGCTAGAGGACCATCAATGACTATGTCCCAGAGTTCATAGCCTTCTCCAATTAGGTGATCCTTCATCCTATTTTTGCACCATGAGTAGTACTGGCCATTGAAGAGTGGTGGCCTTGCAGTTATTGACCTTCCAATTTCCAGGTGGTGCACTCATCTTGATCTTCTCCAAGGTGTAATCCTTTCAAGGATAACCTGGCTTTGATACCAACTGATGTTTTAGACTTCAATACCACACAAGAAGATAGGTTACTTTGTGTGGTACCCAATTTTCGAGTGCTGTCTCAGTAAAAGAACCTGGTTCTTCTTCGTGTTCCAACTACTACGGTTGCGGAATAATAAAAAGAAGTAAAGTAAAAACACAGAGATTTTTACGTGGAAAACACTTGGCTCAAAAGGTAAAAAAAACCACGACCTACTCCTCAGTAGGATTTGCTCAACTCTTCACTAAAAACTCTGAGCCAAACAGACTTACAAAATAAACTCTTTTGTAATCCTAAGGATTAACTCTAACCCTTTGTAGTAACTAACCCCTAGCTAATTTCTACACACCTCAAGTTAATTCTAACTTGATCAATACTTATCTATTACAATTGCTTCTATGAAAGCTGAAAGATACAATATTAAAAACTCCTACTACAATCAACTAGACTCAATAAACAATCAGATGGAACTGGTTCTTCTAGTTGAATTGTAGCATTTTCATCGCACAATGATTCTGCTAGCAAAAATAACTCTGGGAATTTTTCTTTCAGATTTTGATTCACTTCAGCTTTGTGCGTCTTGAATTCCAGCAGAAATACATCAAGTATTTATAGAGTCAGTCGTTGAGCTTGTCTTCCAATTCCAGTTCAACTCTACATGGGTGAACCAATTCGAATCAAACTCAACTTCCTTTCTTTTGTTACTTTCCTTGATGAATTCGTCTTCAATTAATCAGATCAGTTTGCAACCTTTTCGTATTAGGAGACAATCTCTTGGTTCACTGATATTTCATATTCGAAACATCTCCTAAGCATATACGCTTCATGTGCCAGCTGGTTAGTTCAAGATTTGTGCTCTGATGGACCTGATTCAACTTGTCAGCCTTTTGTCAATCTTCAAAACTATGCAGTGACATGGGTCAACATATCTTCTTCGTAACAACGATGTAAATCTAAATCTTAGTGCCTCGTGACTTGTACTAACAGTCCTTGGGGTAGTTGTATGAAATTTTTTTGCCATCTTATTTATTATTTATTAATAATCTTTCATTTGAGTTGTGTTATTTATTGTTTGGCTTACCTAGCATGTTGGATTTAGGTGTCATCATGACTAGGTGAGATTTTTGGTCGTGAAAAGTTGGTAACAGAGCTCTAGGTAGGTTCTACGAGTTATGAGCATGTGTCTAGTAAAGTCTTGCATATCAGTATGATGATGTGGTTGCTTCTCCCCAGCAGTTTGCTTCAAAGGTCCAAAAAAACGGAAAAGGGTCTGATCTGTCCCTCTATTATGAGTAATTATTTAGAGTTGTCCTTCGTTATACTATTGGACCATAAAACTCCTTGTCGTCTTACTATCCTAACAAATCTATCCTTAATTAGACGGAGGTGACACGTGGAACCAATCTGTGCCCTTTTTACATCTGGGCACATATTAAGTGACCCGCTCCACGAAACCCCCGTACCCATAACCCGTAACCCGTGATTCATAACACAATACCCTTAAACCCACCAAAGAAATACCCACGAAACCATTGCCAACATACAGACCCACATAAGCACTTTAGACGATACAACATCCAAATCTTCTTTCTAGGTGCAAATCTGCAGATCCAAAGAAATAATCCGTCTTTC
This sequence comes from Nicotiana paniculata, assembly GCA_005239505.1. Classification (NCBI taxonomy): domain Eukaryota; kingdom Viridiplantae; phylum Streptophyta; class Magnoliopsida; order Solanales; family Solanaceae; genus Nicotiana; species Nicotiana paniculata. Next base: position 80,062 of record ML362702.1, on the reverse strand, counting down.
TTTTTATATTGATAAGAGGAAGCGCAATTACTTTAGTTGCTATCCAGTCAAACTTTCATATCATACTTCCACAGGAAACAAATGATTCAACTAATCAAAATAATTCACAAACAGGAGGGCAAAAATGATGAATTTATGAAAAACTCTGATCTCATTTGAGAAAAAAATTTAAAATTTGATTGTAAAATTCCATGATACAAACCTGCAAGTATATGTTGAAAAACTTTCTTGTCAAACAAACTTTTGAAGTCTTCTCAAAAGTCAAAGGTCTCCCATTGTACTTCTTCAATTTATAACCATCATGAACAAGTTTAATCGAATGTGTCGTTGTTGTTGCAGAAAAAGTCGTCTGAGGTGCTGCTACGAAGGCGTTAGACACCGGACAAGCGATCAGAGAGAAAACATGCTGCACAAAGGCCGCCGAAAAATTCTTCGGCAAGATACTCCATGGTCGGAGTTTCAGCTAATATTTTGTCTCCCTTCTGGATCGAGTAAATAAAAAGAACATAAAAAAGAGAACAATGGCTCACCGGAAAATGTATTTCCGGTCAGATCCAGTAAATTTCAAACCCAAAACTTTTAGATCTCCAGCATCTTGTATGTATTTCTCTAGATTCATATATAAATGTGCTTGTAGGTATAGAGAAAGGGGAAGAGAAGGTGCAAGGTGACAAATCATAAGGTTCTCCAGGTTTCCGGGGAATTCTCCAATAAAGATTCCAGCCATGGTCATAACAGTGTTGCAAGAGAGATGAGTGGAGAAAAAGAGGAGAGAGAGAAGCAAAGGGGGTGAACTTTGGGTCGGATAGTGGGTTTTTCTTAAGTGAATTGGGTTAGAAAAAATGAAAAAGGATCAATTTAATCATGTGCAACCACGTGGCATTCCGTCCAAAATGAGGATATATTTGTTTCATAGTATAACGGTAGGGTCCGAAATCACCCGATAGTATAACGAAGGATATATTTAAACTACTTTCAATAATACAAGGATATATTTAGCTCTTTTCCGCCAAAACAATTGATGAAGGGTCCCAAAAAAGTGAAACACTACTACCAACTGTCTTTGTTGTACCTTAATGTGTTAACTAATCCGCCAATAAATTTTGTTCCCTATAATTATGGTGGATGACTGGGTTACTCAGCTGGTGGATCAAGGATCATAGTGCATAATATCTAAATTAACACCTCTACGTACATAATTTTTTTAAATTGTTCCTCTAACTTTATGAATTTTCAGTTTAGGAATTTTAGTTGTCATATGACATTTTTTTTAATATCTTAGATTGTTGATTAAATTTATTTTCCTTATAAAATGTTTAAGTATGAGTTCTCATTAAAATTTTCATCATAGTTCCCACTAAATATAATACAACTAGTGTTTGTTAAATAACTGATAAGAGACTAAAACTGCTCATTTTAGACAAATTTAGATGACCAAAACTGATCATGGAATATTATGAGGACTAATCTAAACCTACTCCAAACCTAATGGATCTTTTTGTCGTTTTATCTTTGGAAAACTTTTCTTTTTTTCTTCTCTGAGGGCTGTTTAGCTAATTAAACTTTTTCCCTTTGGACCGGCTAAAATTGGGTGAACCGGACATTGGAATCCTCTGGAACCGCCATCTTAGTGGGTCAACAATTTCTTAATGCCCAAGCCAACTTTTATAACGCAACCTCTATAAAGTCCCTTGTTCTAACATCGACACCATCAAAATTTAATAGTGAATCCGAGTTCAGACTCTAAGCGTACGTTCCCATTGGTATTGGTGAAGTTTTGATCGTTTTCTCATGGTAATCCTCTATTTTGTTTTACTTCGCTTAAGAATTTTGTTTCGTTTGATTTAAGGAGCATATTGTTCTTTGCCGCTTTGGTTCCATATCCTCGTTATGTTTTCAGAATTCATGTTTTTTTGGCATCTGCTGTTCATATTTTTAGGTTGAGAAATTTCGTGGTAAAGCTTTTGTATGCAATTCCTTCGTTGTTACATGTGCATATAGTTTTGATATTTTGTGTCTTATAATGTGTCCGTAATCTACTCTTGGTTTTTCATGAATGCGTGGTTTCTGTTTGCAGGCATCTCCGATAGTAGTGGGAAGTGCGGTTGGAGGTGCTGCTTTGGGAGCTAGGTACTTGATAAGAGCATGGCAAACATTCAAAGCAGCGCCTCGAGTTCGGAGGTTTTATCCTGGTGGGTTTGAACAAGTTATGACAACAAAGGAAGCAGCATTAATTCTTGGAGTCAGGTATATATAAATCTGGTGGCAGGACTTGAGCAGAACCTGGAACTCTTACATTCACAACTAATGTGTATTATGCATAGTCCTTTTTGTTTAGTAGAATTGATGTTTAGATTAAATTGCTTCATGTCCAATATGGTTTCTTTTCCTTGCAGAGAAAGTGCTGTCCTGGAGAAGATAAAGGAAGCTCACAGGAGAGTAATGGTAGCAAACCATCCAGACTGCGGTGGTAGCCATTATATTGCTTCCAAAATCAATGAAGCTAAGGACGTCTTGTTACGGAAAACCAAGACAGCTAATTCCCCTTTCTAACAGCTTAATTGTCAGTATACGTGTAACAACTGGATTTGAGGAAGAGGTGAATTTGTATGAGTAAATGTATTACTATCATAAGGAGTTGTACTATCCTCCCATTTTGAACCAGGGATCTGCACGGAACATATGAACACCTCTCTTGAACTATATATACCAGTAGTCTTTTAACTTTTTCAGACAAGTGAGAACTACACTCACAGTTCATACAAACCGGAGTAAAAACTCAGAACAAGATATCAACAAGTAGCATTTTGCATTACATTGCAGCAACCGAGCAAACTCAATTGCGCCTATTTCACAAGCTATACTAAAGAATGAGCAGACATCATGTACAAATAGAACGCATTTCCTTCGATGAAAATTAAATAGAAATACAACCCAACCTGGAGGAACTCAACTTGGAGGACTTACTTCATATGTCATCAGTGGAGAATCCAAATCGAAGCAATAGAAAAACTTTAGTTGACCGAGAAAATAATTCATGACGATATTGGCTCGTACGGATATGATAGCCATGGGTGTTTTAGAGCCTCTAAAGCAGAAGGTCGCTTCTTTGGGTTAACATCTAAAAGATGAGCCACAAAATCAATAAAACCTTGATCTCCCATCGGTAATCGATACCTCAACGATGTCTTTTTGGGTATTAAGTATTCCAATCTGTTTGTTTCCTATAAATAGAAAAAAGTGGAATGGTCAATATTATATACAAGTGAGCAGCAGACAGAAGCAGCCGTGCTTGAAGCAGTGTACTGAAGGGAGGCAAACAAATGGAACTCTCTAAAATAGGACAACATACTAAATCCTAATCTTTTGACATGTGTATTACATCAAATTTCATTTTATTTTTTGGCTAAAGTTACATCCTTAATTAGCCAACTCATAGAAAACAAAGGATCTGAAAGGTCTCCAGCAACCATGTTTACTAATGTTTCAGCAAATTATAAATCATAGTCGAAGTTCAACTCAAGGAAATATTTAGTAGATAAAGAACTATCAAAACCAAAGGCCTTTCATAGTTTAATATATGCTATCCTCGAGACTATTAATATATGCTGTCCTCGAGACTATGTACATGGACTCGAGATGAGGTACATATCCTATAAAGGTGAATATTGTTTATACCTCCAACTTTGCTTTTGTTAGAATGCCCGGGAAAATATATTATTCATATGTATTGACAATGATACAATGAGCCATATACAACAACATACCCAGTAAAATCCCACTAATGGGGTCTGGGGAGAGTAGAGTGTACGCAGACCTTATCCCTACCCAGAAAAGGGTAAAGAGGTTGTTTCCCGGAGACTCTCGGCTCGACAAGAGAGACAATAATATCAGAAAAGAAACAAAAGAAAAGGCATGTAACAGCAAAAGATGCCAAAAAGAAAATAACAACGAATAAGTGAAAGGACAATAACACAAAACTATGCAAAACAACAATGTGAACACAACATAGATCGCTAACAAACCTAAAACAAAACTCTATCAGACTACCCGGAACAAAGAGGGAAGAACTTTCAACTACCCCTAGCCTACCACCCTAATGCTCGACCTCTATATATTCCTATCAAGAGCCATGTCCTTGAAAATCTGAAGCCGCGACATGTCATGCCTGATCACCTCGACCCAATACTTCTTATGCCGCCCTCTGCCTCTTCTCGTACCTGCCAAAGTCAACTGCTCACACCTCCTAACCGGTGCATCTAGGCTTCTCCCCCGCACGTGTCCGAACCATCTAAGTAGCGCTTCCCAAATCTGGTCGTCCACGGGAGCCACGCCCACCCTCTCCCGAGTATCTTCATATGAGACTAGGGTTATTTACTACTATTTAACTACCAAACTCACACTCTCCCTCAAGCTGGTGCATATAAATCATATGTATCGAGCTTGATACATATATAATTGATAAGAGGACCAGTGAGGGACTTAGTGAAAATATCAGCAAGCTAATCATTCGACTTTACAAATTTTATAACAATATCTCCTAAGAGTATCTTTTCTCTAACGAAGTGACAATCAATCTCAATGTGTTTAGTCCTCTCATAGAACACTTGATTTGATGCAATATGAATGGCAGTTTGATTATCGCACACAAGTTCCATCTGGCTGATTTCACCAAATTTCAACTCCTTGAGCAATTGTTTGATCCAAATTAGCTCACATGATGCCATCGTCATTGCTCGATATTTTGCTTCTGCACTAGATCGAGCAACTATATTTTGTTTCTTGCTCTTCCAAAACACCAAATTGCCGCCTACTAAAACACAATATCCAGATGTAGAACGTCCGTCAGAAGGTGATCCTGCCCAATTAGCATCTGAGTATCCAACAATTTGCTCATGACCTCTATCCTCAAACAATAACCCTTTGCCTGGAGCCGATTTTATATAACGAACAATGCGGACAAATGCATCCCAATGACTATCACAGGGAGAATCCATAAACTGACTTACAACACTCACAGAAAAGGAAATGTCAGATTTAGTCACTGTGAGATAATTTAATTTACCAACCAGTTGCCTATATCTTGCAAGATCGCTAAGTGGCTCCCCCTGTCCTAGCAGAAGTTTAGAATTCGGATCCATCGGAGTGTCAATCGGTCTACAACCCGTCATTCCTGTCTCCTCAAGAATGTCTAAGGCATACTTCCGTTGTGATATCACAATACCTGAGACAGACTGAGCGACCTCAATACCCAGAAAATATTTTAGTTTGTCCAGATCTTTAGTCTGAAAGTGTTGAAAGAGATGCTGCTTCAATTTAGTAATACCATCCTGATCATTGTCGGTAATAACAATATCGTCAATATAGACCACCAGATAAATACAGAGACTCCAAGCAGAATGCTGCTAAAATTCACTCTGGGTCATGCCAAACTCCTGGATAATTGTGTTAAACTTACCAAACCAGGCTCGAGAAGACTGCTTTAGACCATAAAGTGATCGGCGCCTATGTTGCTCGGACACTCCAAAAATAACGTCGGGTGCGTGTCGGATCCTCCAAAAGTAATGTATTTTTGGAAGATCTCACACGGGTCCGGCAGCATTTTGGAGAGTCCGCGCAACATAGACCGGCACAAGCGACATACAATGCCATGAGACTCCTCCTGAACAACAAATCCAGGTGGTTGCTCCACATAAACTTCATCCTCAAGGTCACCGTGTAAAAAAGCATTCTTAATGTCCAGCTGATAAAGAGGCCAATGGTGAAAAACGACCATGGATAGAAAAAGGCGGACTGATGCTACCTTAGCCACGGGAGAGAAGGTATCACTGTAATCGAGCCCAAATATCTGAGTATATCCCTCGACAGCAAGACGGCCTTAAGTCGATCAACCTTGCCATCCAGACCAACCTTGACTTCATACCCCAGCGACAACCAACAATAGATTTACTTAAAGGAAGAGGAACGAGACCACTCGTATGTAAAGTAGACATCTCGTCAGCCATAGCTTGTCGCCATCCTGGACGAGACAATGCTTCACATGTAGACTTTGGGATGGAAACAGAGGACAAAGAAGATATAAAAGCATAATAGGGTGATGACGCACGATGATAACTTAAACTGACATAATGGGGATTAGGATTAAGTGTGGTCTGTATACCTTTCTGAAGTGCAATCGGTGTACTAGGAAGAGACAAGTCCGCACTAAGAGCAGGGTCAAGTGTAGGACGTGAATCAGCTAGGCCTGATGCTGGACGGAGGGACGACGATGATAAGTCAAGAGTGGTGTTCCTTTGGCGGGGGATCTAGGAGGAGCCACACTAGACTCCCCAACGGTTGGAATGGGTAAGACTTCTGTGGCGGAAGGTGAAGGAGGGGCGATAGTAAACTCCTCAAAGGTCGGTATGGGTAAGACCTCAGATATATCAAGGTGGTCAAAAGAGCTAAAGAAAGGTTTAGACTCAAAAAATGTGACATCGGCTGACATAAGGTACCTACGAAGATCAAGTGATTAACAACGATATCCATTCTGAACACGAGAATAACCAAGGAAGACACACTTGAGAGCACGAGGAGCTAACTTATCTTTTCGAGGGGCTAAGTTATGAACGAAACAAGTGCTCCCAAAAACACGAGGGGGAAGAGAGTATAAGAGTGACTGGGGAAACAATATGGAATCTGATTCTGGATGGGAGATAAAGACATCTGAATAACTAAATAACAAGCTGTGAGAATTGCATCGCCCCAAAAACGCAACGGAACATGAGATTCAATGAGAAGTGTGCGAGCAGTCTCAATGAGGTGCCTATTCTTTCTCTCTGCAACCCCATTTTGCTGAGGGGTATACGGACAAGAGATCTGATGAATAATTCCTTGAGAAGTCATAAACTGCTGAAATTGAGAAGATAAATATTCTAAGACATTATCACGGCGAAAAGTGCGAATAGAACACCAAATTGATTTTTGATTTCAGCACAAAAAGTCTGGAATATAGAAAACTCAGAACAATCTTTCATTAAGAAAAGCCAAGTACATCTTGAATAATCATCAACGGAACTAACAAAATGACGAAATCCTAAGGTTGAACCGACTCTACTAGGACCCCATATATTAGGATGAACTAAAGAAAAAACAGACTCTACATGACTCTTAATACTACGAGGAAAGGAGGCTCGGGTATATTTCCCAAGCTGACACGGCTCACAATCTAATGTAGATGAACTAGACAAACTAGACACCGTCTTCTGAAGCTTGGATAAGCTTGGATGTCCTAAACGTCTTTGAATTAGGTCTGGAGGATCTGTAACTAGACATGCCTTGGAGGAATTGAGTGAGTTAAGATAGTAAAGGCCTTCTGATTCAAGCCCCGTTCCAATCGTCTGTCTTGTATTGCGGTCCTGCATAATAAAAGAATCATCAATAAAATATATACCACAATGGAGGGCACGAGTCAAACGACTAACAGATGCAAGACTAAAAGGACAACCAGGGACATAAAAAATGGAATCTAGAGTGACGGAGGGTAGGGGATTAGCTTGTCCAACTCCTTTTGCTTTAGTTTGAGACTCATTGGCTAAAGTAACAGTGGGAAGAGACTGAATACACAATATTTGACAAAAGTGATTTATTACCAGAGATATGGTTAGAAACGGCTGAGTTCACGACCCATGGCCCAAGAGTACTAGACTGGAAAACACAAGCAAAAGAATTACCAGCAACAGAAGTACCAGCCTGAGCAACAGAGGCTACTTGTGGAGATGTCTGCTTACTTGCTTGATACGGAAGGAACTCATTATATTACCTTTCAGATAAAGAAAATCCTTGGTTACCTGTAATCTCGGTCTGAGCAGCATAAGCATTTTTGGGTGGACGGCCATGTAAAAAATAGCACACGTCACGAATGCGTCCAAGTTTATGACAATAAGAGCACTTGGGTCTAGATCTTCCAAAACGACCTCCTCCTCTTTTATTCTCCATAGTTTGAGAGGCCTGATTGTTCACTGTCTAGGATGACTGGGTGACTTGGTGCTGCAGCAAGGCGAAGTAATCGAGAAAATAACTCATCAACTGAGGGGACAATCGGACTAGCCAAAATCTTATCGCTTACTGAGTCAAGATCATTAGGAAGTCCAACAAAAGTAAGAACTAGAAACATCTTTTCTCGCTGCTCTTGTTGCTTTTCAACACTAGCAGAAATTGGCATCAACTTCTCAAATTCCTTCATGAATGCATGTACTTGTCCCAAGTAGATATATCTAATTCATGTTTCTTTTAAATTTGTCATTCGCGATATCACATAATAGAAACGAGATATGTCATAAGTGTATAAAGTGCAGCCTTTTCCCAAAGCAAATAACATGTCCGGAATGGACGAAACAATGACATTAACTTGGAATCAATAGATCGCCACATAATACTGCATAATTGAGCATCGATCTTCTCCCAAAGTGCTTTGGCCTTTTCATCTCCTTCGCTAGACTTCCTGATTAAATGATCTTGAACACCTTGACCTTTACACTACAACTCGACAGACGAAGCCCAAGCTAAATAGTTCGAACTTCCTATTAAAGGTTCTGAGGTAATCATAACACCGGAACTGCCAGAGCCCGAGTTTTTAGACCCGAAAACATCAACTCCCAAAGACATCGCTAGATTGAAGAGAGGTCTATAAAATTATCACCAAATAACAGAAAGAATCAATTAAAAACTCGCTGAAACAGACGAAGGAGACACTGTTTTTGCCGGAAAATTACTTTAGCTGCCGGAAAAAAATCAGTTTAGAGCAGAAAACCTTCCACTGGCAGGCGATCGTGTTTTTCACAGGATTTTTCGTTACTCATGTCAGCATTCTCACTTCTGATATCTCCAGGTCTTGTCACCAAAAACCTTCCCCGATTGACAGAACGTTCTGCTACTGACACTTGAAAAAGCAGATTTCAAGGTCTCGTCGCTTCGGTGAATCACTTGAGCCCTGATACATTTTCGGTGCCATGGAGCTAGACCAGTGAGCTATTACGCTTTCTTCAAAGGATGGCTGCTTCCAAGCCCACCTCCTGGTTGTCATCGCTCGATCACTTCCTTTTCCACTAAGTGGCTGACTTTTTGAATTGCATTTGTCTTTTCTGGACAGCATAGAAGGAGCATACCGTATTGCTTTGAGGGTCAGAGTGGTCAGAATCAAACGAAAACAGTACGGGTGGGTCGGAATTAGTAGACGACCCAACTGTTCTGAAGAAACTTTTTCAAAAAATGACCGGAAATGGTCGTACTAGCCGGCACGTGAGCTCACACGCTCGCCGGAACCCTAGCTTATGACGGCGCGTGAAGAGGTTTCTACCGGAGATGTTCACTGGGGTTTGGTCGCCGGACGATGACGGATCTTGTGGTAGTGTTGGATCTTGCACAACACTGACGGAGAGATGTGACGCAAACAACCTTGAAAAGTCGCCAGAAAATTGAGGCAAGGTGACTACTGGCTCTGTATTCTAGTTCTCTGATGTGTCTCACCACCACGGCTTTGATACCATGTGAGAATGCAGGGGAAAATATATTAGTCACATGTATTAACAATGATACAATGAACCCTATATATATGATAATACATGTCCTATTACTAATACATATGGGATTAGGGTTATTTACTACTATTTAACTACCAAACTAAGAGCTTTAAAAGTCTAACTTTCCCCCCTCAACTTTGAACAGTAGACATTCTCCCCCTCATTTCTCAATTGACCTTTTAAAATGCCTATTTTACCTTTTCTCTCTCTTTTTCTATTTATTTTCTTTTATATCATGATATTTTTCTCTTTTCTAATAATATATACTCCTCCGTTCCAATTTATGTGAACCTGTTTGACTAGGCACGGAGTTTAAGAAAAAATGAAGACTTTTGGAATATGTGGTCCTAAATAAATCAGAAAGGGGTCCACAGTATTTGTGTGGTTATAAAAGCTTCTTATTAAGGGTAGAATTGTAAGTTTATACAAGATTGTTTCCAAATTTAGAAAGTGGTCATTCTTTTTGGAACGGACCAAAACGGAAATAGGTACATAAACTGGAACTGAGGGAGTATTTTGAAAAAAGAACCTGTCTAATAGTCTCATTTTCAAAATAAAAAAATTAAAAATAATAATCAAACATATAATTTAATGATGTTGAATAGTGAAAATGATGAGCGAATAAAAAAGATATTATAATATAGTGGTGAAGGGATTTAAAAATTATTTTAGGTCACAAGTTCAAATCCTAGATATGGTACTTTAGTTTTCTTTTCAAAACCTCTTGTATGAATTTTTGGCTCCGCCAGTGAGAAATTATAACGTTTGAAGACAAGTTATGCTAGGATTACTTATTACGGGATTAGTTATACTGGTATTAGTTATGTTCGGATTAGTTATCCTGATAATATTTCTTATTAACTATTTGGTATATTGTATTAGTCATGGGATTGTCAATTTTACTGTTTTATCCTAGGATAACTTATCCTGGGATTACTACTCCACCCTCTCTGGCAGGTACAAGTTATCCCCGGACCTATTTTAAGCTTGGGATAACTTATCCCAGGAATAGTAACCAAACAAGGGATAAGGAGGGACTAAATTTTTATCCTAGGATTATTTTTGCTTATTTATCATACCAAACGACCTCTAAATATATACTTAATGCGTGTTATATTAAAATAACAATCATAAAAGTAACAGTAGATTTTGTAGCAATTTTATTAAAAGAATATTCTATTTATTATTTTAATAAACTTAAGTTACAACTTATAATAAGACATGGGAAAATAGGTGTTCACCACTTCACCCCAGAAAAGGAAGGGAAAAAGAAAATGAAATAAAGAGTGGAAAGTAGAGGAAACTTTACCTGATTTCGTTCATATAGCATGTGATTTTTGGTGAAGTATTTGTAAGTATCTCGTCCTTTGACGAGCATCTCTTGATCAATCGGACCTATAATACCAATTACCCTAGCAAGCAGGGCGGCGGGAGAGTCATTCTGAAAAAGGACCTGCAAACATGGACAAAGACCTATAAAATCCCACTAGCAGAAGACTTCATTATAAGCAAACTTGAATATTCAAAAACTTCATTTTGATTCACTTATTCGTGAAGAGTAAGAGCTATAACTTAAATGGGTTTTTCTTTCCAATTAGGTAAAATTCACCAACTGACTATTAGTTGCTCGAGAAAGAATCAGCTCAGAGAGAAGTATCAAGAGTACAACTACAATATTACAATACACGTGTTATTTACTATTTATACCTGTTAATGCAAGAGTTTTAATTGGCAAAAACATTTGTTGCCACAAAGGGAAAAATTGATACTTGAACGAAATATAAAGTTCCCTGACGCGTTACTTTACTCCATCTAATTACATTAGGCATGCAACTGTCAGAATTTTGCTTTATCCACAAGGTCGTTAGTCCTTCTGAGACTTCTGAAGATTCTCAGTGGAAAAGCAGTATCAAACCCAAAAGCTAATAAAGTAAAACATAAACGATTTACTCGTCCGGAGAAACATTCTTCTGCAAGTTGGATATTGGTTTCTTGTGATTCTAACATAAGATAGGATTAAGTAGCAAGATCGAAGAATGGCCTCTCAATGTCCTCCAAACAAACTTATTTCATATTAGGATTACATGCCAGCAATTACTATGGCTTCCGGAAGGTTTGGAACCAATAGCAACTCCAAGACATAATTTCTTTAATAACTGAGAAATCCCTTAGGGTCAGCGGTACATGGTTCAAAACTAGGTAAATAAGGGGTCCGCTCTTGTACCCTTCTCAAGATAAATATCAGGCTTTCATTTGCAGCAAGGTCCGAACCCTTGTATGCGCCTAACCCATATATCACACGCTACGCTCTTACCACTAGACCAAAGCTCTAGGGCTAACTTCATGACATAATTATGTATTGCATTAATTTGGATTTACCAAATTCATAAATCCAGAAGAAAGGGGAAGGGATCAAAATGAAAAAGTGAATAAGCACTTGAAGAAGTACCACAATGCATGGCATAATGGACAATAAAACCCACTATAAATGCATATGGACAATAAATATATAGAGATAACAATCAATATATAAAATGTGTAATAAAAAAACTTACATTGCCCGTGCAAAGTTCTGCCAAGATGCAGCCAAGGGACCAGACGTCTATCTTTTTATCATAAGGAAGCCCCAAAATAACTTCTGGTGCGCGGTAGGATCTTGACTGGACATAAGAACAAAGATGATCTGTTTCGAAGCAACTGCTACCCAGATCAATTACCTTCACCTCACATCTACTGTAGCTTTTCACCAATATGTTTTCAGGCTTCAAATCACAATGTATGAGCCCAAGGCCATGCAAGAATTGAAGAGCCTCTAAACACTGAATAGTGATTGACTGCACAACAGATTCATATGAAATTGACCGCAGAAGATATCATTAGCATCAAATCGCTAGAAATATTTTGATCCAACAAACCTGCAGTCTTGGCATAGTAAAGTAGACTTCTCCACCAGATTCTCTATTAAATTTATGGAACTCATACAGATTGGCCTTCAGTAGTTCACATACAATTAACAAATGTTCCTGAAAACAGACACAAAGATCAGTGTCAAATTTTCGTAACCAAAAGTTTCTTCTGCTTATATTAAGAATAATACATAAATGTAAAGTATATGATAGTATTGCACAAGCTCAAGAGGCACATCCAAGTGCACATCAACATTTCTTCCCACTTCGTATTTTACAGAAAATATTATTTTCAAACTTTCATATTAAGATTGGCCGAAGATGTCAGCCACAACTATCAATTAGCATCAACTGCAAAGCACAAGCTTTTCACTTAGTCAAGACTTTATCAACTTATTGATAAAAACTCACAAAATCAACTAGATGTTAAGACATGCTCGCCTCTCTTGAGCAAGCAGACTGTACCAGGGTTGAGCTTACACATAACACACTAATGAAGTTTATTCTCAAGGTTCAGAACTATCTAGTTTTACAAGGATTTAGATGTTTTAGATAAGAGGGGAAAGTCAATAAGATGAGCTGGGTAACATCATTTTAAGTCTGATGAGAAACTTATGAACTTAAGGTTACCTTCCTCAACATCCATACAAGCAAGAAGAACAATGTAGGAGAATGAAGAAAACTGTGCCCACTCAAGATGTATCTTGCTGACTGTACTGGCAGATCTCTCTACATTGCTAAGTCATTTCAACAATGTAAAACTAAATTGAGATTTTTACAAAGTCTGTAGAGATACAAATTTTCACTTACTCGATAATAGAAGTAATCATACAACCGAAGTAGGTGGTACTTGTCGGCAGGATCATGCTTGTTGACAAATTTGAGAAGCTTTATTTCATCAAGACTCTGATCAAAAAAATCTTTGTTGTTCTTTATAATCTTCACACAGACATCCATGCCTGTATGAAGATCATGTGCTTGAACTGCTTTGCTGAATGCAGCAGATCCAAGGTACTCAGTTACTTGATATCTTCCAGCTATAACTGAATTCAAAACAACCTGGAAATTTTTGTCCTCCTCAAATCCAGTTCTGAGTCAAAAAAAGAACTTCATTAACCACCAAAAAGAAAGCCCTCAAAGCCTGAAAAATAAAAACTATTTGAGGTCAAGAAAATTCAAAACATGTTCTCTTTTGTAAGGGAAAATCAGAACATGATAGGATGCATGAAGAGACAACTACGGAAAGAAAGCTTCTTACTTAGGCGGAAGACACTTGCCAAGGTATATTTCGCAAAGGTAAAACAGAAATAAATTTAAACATATAAATAGACATTTACTAGGGTAAAACATGGCTTGCTGAAGTTAAAGATCAACTAGCTACAATCATATAGATCGGCAGAACTATCTTTAAGTCACTAGCCTAGCATTCAACACTCGGTGCATAAGAAAACTAATAATACATTAATCTGGAGTTCTTAGAAGCTAAATGGAAGTGGTCCAGTTACAGAGCTAAAGATTACAGTTCCCACGGAATTGTTTAAAAGCCTCTGTCTTTCCTCAAGGATTACAGTGAAATTCCTTCAAGTAAATACAGTTCAAGCCAAACATAAAAACTTCTCCAGCTCCCTTGACAACTACTATTGATCTGAATCATCCAGTCTCCTTGAGCTAACTACCAGATCAAGCAATAAATTTGGCTACAGACATGCACACAGAAAATAGAGAGAAGCATAGTTATGGTAAAATGTATGAATGTCATCTCTATGAAGAGTCTAGCTTGTAATACAAGAATACATTATGTTCAGAATCCAACAACTTATCATGCACCGCAAAGGGCTTTGCATATTTTTTTTGTTAAGCAAGCATGTTTTTGTTAAGCATGAGATACAGTTTAATCAGGCAAGTATCTCCTAGCATTCTAACATAACCAGAACATAAGCTCACAAATCTGATATATTCCTTCGTATCCAGAAGAATATAAGACCATTAAATATCCTGATCTTTGTATAATGAAATCTGAATATGTATCTAAATTGAAACATACAAAATCCGCTTTGAGCCTTTTTTCAGCATAAATGGGGTTCAACAAGAATTACAACAACAAATTTCTAATGTGTTCAGTAGACAGCCTCTCCCTTATAACAGTTTAAATCTATTCATGATCAGTGTTCTGCTTAGAAACCAATTAGCAGTACCAAGATGAAGATTGTAACTGCATATATGAAGCAGTTTCCTAAAGACTTGAAAATTGCAAACTACTGATTAAAATCAAATAAAAGGTATTATTTCGCCTCTAATTCAAAAGAAGCAACAGGAGATTGAACATGCCTGTTTTTCCTATGCACAATCTTTAGTTCAAAAGTTTCAAATTCTTCTTCCTGCGCCTTGATCTGCTTTACTTGCTCCTGAACAGCAGCTGCTTCCTCATCCTCCAATGATGCTTCCAAATCTTCCTCTCTTGCACTGACTATTTGTGTGCCCTCTTCTTTCTTCACACGCTCCCGTTCTACATAACCATAATTTGAAAGAGATGAAGGGCTAGAATTTACTGATCCTGCAGCAATTTGGTTGCTTTCGTCTCTTGAGCTCTTAATAGGCGAGGACTCGTTGCTTTTGCGCCTCAAAGAGCCAAACATGTCATCACTTGCCATCAGACTGTCACGAGCTTCATCAGTTATAATGGTATTGCCCTTGCCTGACCATAAAGATTTATCCGAGCTTGTCTGAATCAACTGCCCATCTCTGGGAGGGGGAAATGAGAATCCACCATGTAAATGATTTGTTTGTACCGATCCTCCTTCATCAGTACCAGTGTCAAACTTGTCAAATCTCTGGTCAGCTGCTTTCTCATCTCTCTTTCTTATCTCAGAATAAGGCTTATCTGAATCAGGGGGTATGTGTCTGGCCCCACCAATACTGACATCATGATCGTGGAAATATTCTACATCCCCCTCACTACTCCCTCCAACCAAAATGTCACGCACTTCACTACCAATGTCAACAGTATCGCTGTTAATACCTACACCGATTGACCTAACTGAACCATGCTGATCATCGTCCATGTAAATATCATGCAATCGGGGCCTTTCATCCTTGTTCAAGGCTCTATCATTCTTTAACATGACAAGTTTATCTGTTTGAGCGACAAGTCCCTGCCAAACAGGCTCTGTGCACATCAAATTCATTTCTTCATCTGAAGGCCCAACCGGACCAACATTCTTTGATTGAGAATATCTCTCACCTGATAAGTAGGAATCTTCCTCTGCAAAAGATTGCTCATCATCGTCTCTGTTTTGCCCTATTTGAGGATCTGGAACACTCCCGTGCCCTGTTCCCTTCTCGTTATCACTAGGATAATCAATTTCATGAGCTAAAAACCAGGACTCATCTTCAATAGGTTGCCTTGTATAGCCAACATCGTCATCATCATCATATTCATCGGAATCCCAATATTCATTGGGGAAGTCAACACATTCACTCAATCCATCACCAATAGTTGCGAAACCAGAAACAAGCTCAGAAGTGTCCTCAGTAATGCCTTGACTTATGGATAACCAACTGCCTCCGCCGATCCTTTTTCCACCTGATGATCAGTTGAACAATGATATGATTATTCCATAAAGACATCACTCAGATTCACATAGAGAAGATAAGAAAACATAACACAAGGATAAGTAGACAATATCATCAGGTCAAAACAATTTAGAAAACTACCTCAGAACCCAAAATTGAGAAAGAGTGGATAACCAAGTTTGTTTCGTCCCAAGAGTCTACAAGTAACTTACATTCAAGAGCTCCCTTTCGAATTTCTTTATTTGGGGACGACCATCACAAACAAGATTTAAGATGTTCCGTCTACCACATATCAATATAGGACAGGATAAGCTAATAGCCAAAAACCCTCCCCTTGCACCAATCATAGGATACGATACTACAATACAATAATGATTAAGCAATGTAGGTAACTCGTTTAATACTCTTCCATCTGATCTGCAGTCATAGAATACAGAGGTAGTCGGTACTAAACAAAAATTCAAAAGGTTAATGACTTGGAAGCATATTTATTCTCTCTAAATGGCATCTTCTTTTTCTTTCCTAATCCAAAAAGCACTTTTAGGTTCAATTTGTGAGATCACAAAATCTCCCTTCGAGAAATTCGGAGCCATTTATTAATTTTTGTATGTTCAAAGAATGAGCTAACTTTTTGTCTAAGAGTACAAGATAAAACAAGTCATTAGAGAGCAAACCTGAACTGCTAAGTTCTTGTCCAAGAGGAACATCTAGAAATGAACCTATGACACATGTATTGTCACCATCTGTAATCTTTGAGCCAGGTCCATCTCGTTCAAACTTTTCCTCCCAATGAATATTGAAGGACTTCTCTTCTGACTTGATTCTAACAGGTGGCAACCTGGGTAGTTCTTCTTTCTGACTCTCAGATATAAACGAAAAGGCTAAGTTGCTGAAATCTTTTGGTTCACGTCCTGGTATCTTCCCCAGATACAAAGCTCTTCCCACCTCATCCACTTGCTCTTTAATTGTACTCCTAACGTCATTACCTTCTGTTATCCTTTTACCTACTTTGTTACCACCAGACCCAAAGTTTTGATCATAACTCATCGAAACAACTCTGTTGGAGAATGGAATAGTAGTTTTGGCCGAGCGATCTTTCCAAGGCTCGGATGAAGAGTTAGTCGATTCAGGACTTTTTGACCTAGGGTTACTAATAATTACATTGTTGGATGCCCCATTTAGTTTAATCTGGTGATCACCCTCTTTGAGTTCAATATTTTGACTCCTTTCATGCTCTGGTTCCACATTGTCTTTGCTGGTATTTCCAGGCCACGACGTTCTCCTTTCACCTGAAAAACTGACATCTTCTCCAGAATTTTCATTAGCCCTACCACTATCAAAGACCTCAGACGAATTTAACCGCAACTTCCCACTATGCACCAAACCTGAAAAGTCCTTGGTAGCACTAGTGCCACCATTGTTCTGATAAGACACAAGAGAACCATTGGGATTGTAGTTCCACGAGTACATATCAATTTCACTATCCTCGGCATTGCTGCAAACACTCAAGGTTTTGTTGTTTGTCCCAACGGATTCATTATGTTCCTTCTTCTTACCAACATAAGCAACATTTTTTAAGTTGCATTCTGTGCCATTTCTCCCAATCTCACACTCTATCTCCTTTACAATAAGCTCTTTTGGAATTTCGCCATTGCTCCTCGAACTTGTCTCCTTGAAAACCTCCCCACCATTTCGACAGGTCATACCAAGAATCTCTAAAGTCACTTTTCCTCCATTTTCTTCTTCTAATGATTTGCTCAGCTCTTTATCCGCTAGCGTAAGCTTCTGAACCACACCATTCAGATCAGAACATTTATTCAGCTCACCACGCAATGCAGCCTCGGCCCTTGTAAATTTATTCTGTCGCAGAAATTCCAGTATCGCATCTAAAGATGTCGAGTCAGCCATCGATACAACGGAGAATTCAAAAATCTTCAAATATTCAACTACTACAAACAATATTCAACCCAACCTGAAAAAAAAAACAAAGGCAAATAATAATATAAAGCCTATGACAAGAAGTGCACAAGAAGTCAGTTTTAAACACTATTATAAAACTTGATAACACATACAGAGTTAAGAAAACAATGTCAAAGGTGGTCCAACTTAGGTGTTGATTGACTGAAAAGTACAGATTACCCATATTGTGCTATATGCTGTTTGGCTCCAGATAATAGAGGATTGCATAATCACAAGAAAGCAAGAAATTTCAAGAGACCAAAATACTGAAACAGAAAGCTGAACCTAAGTTGTAGTAACAGAAACAACCATAAGAGTAAAAGCTGAATGAAAACAAACACCTAAAAACCCTAGCTAGATTTTCCACACACCCAATTCAAAGATCTCAACTTTAATGATTAAAGAGTTCAAAAAGTTTCTATTTTTACTGATTAAGAAAAGTAAATTAAAAAAAGGATAAAGAGTAGAATAAGGAAACCAAAAATTAAAAAGGGTTAAAAATGGAAAGAACCTGAAAACGGAAAAAATGAAAAAGAGTGAAAATGGAAACTCACGGATCGAAGGTACGATATATTTGCTGGTAAAAAAAATACCTCAATCGATAACATCGTCAAAGAACAACACATTCACAGCTGAGACAAAGCTGGATATGGATGCTCCCATTAACGTTACAACAAAATGGGAGCATTTTGATTTTGAATTTTCCTTTTTTTCTTTTATATTTTTTCCTTCTTTTAGGCTCTCGAGTATTTTATTTGTTTCCTGTTGTTCTTGGGTGTTCTCCAATGCGAAGTGATCTTTTGGCTTGGCTAAGAAAATATTTCAGCTCTGGCATGGGGACATGGTTGTCGAATTAAGCATTATATTTTTAATATTGTTACTATAAAAGATAATTGATAATTTCTTACTACTATATACTAAAGTAATATTTTCTTAAAATACTTTTTATTAAAAACGATAATTTTATCCTATTTTACACTGCAATTTTTAAATATGAATAATTTCATTCCAAAACGATTAAGTAATGTAATGTTCAAAATCTTAAAAGATTAAATGTGTCGACATTCTTACGTTAAACCTGATCCTTCTTTTACTAACAAACAGAAATAAAAGTTTTAAAACACCCAATCGAACCCCGACCTTATCAACCCTTGATTTTAATAAAAAATTTGGACCTAATTCAATTTCAAAAGTTAGCTCATGAAATGATATATGTCTAAGATTATATAAAAAGTCCAACACTCCCCCTCCCCCGCATGCCTGTATGCGGTAATATTGGTGAAAGAAAGCTATAGGATGGACATTGGCGGATATTCGGGGTATAAGCCCCGTCTTTTGCATGCACAAGATTATTTTGGAGGAGGATTCCAAACCCTCTGTGGAACATCAAAGAAGATTAAATGAAGCAATGCAAGAGGTAGTGAAGAAGTAGATCATCAAATGATTGGATGCCGGGGTTGTTTACCCCATTTCCGATAGCTCGTGGACCTCTCCGGTGCAATGTGTCCCAAAGAAAGGGGGCATGACTGTGATAACAAATGACAAGAATGAATTTATCCCCACAAGAACTGTCACGGGTGGAGAGTGTGCATGGACTATAGGAAGCTCAACAAAGTCATGCGGAAAGATAATTTTCCGCTTCCATTTCTTGATCAAATGCTTGATAGGTTGGCCGGACGTGCTTTTTATTGCTTCCTTGATGGATACTCCGGCTAAAATCAGATTCTTATGCTCTTGAGGACCAAGAGAAGACCACTTTCACTTGTCCCTAAGGTACTTTGGCATTCTCGTGAATGCCATTTGGGTTATGCAATGCACCGACGACTTTTCACCGGTGTATAATGGCCATCTTCACCGATATGGTGGAGGACTTTCTTGAGGTTTTCATGGATGATTTTTCCGTGGTGGGGAATTTTTTTGAAGAGTGCTTGGAAAACTTGGACAAAGTATTGGCAAGATGTGAGGAAACAAACTTGGTTTTGAATTGGGAGAAATGTCACCTCATGGTCGAGGAAGGCTGTCCTTGGCCACAAAATTTCAAAGCATGGTATTGAGGTTGATAAAGCTAAAGTTGAAGTGATCTCCAAAACTCCCTCCCCCTACATCCATGAAGGGAGTGAGGAGCTTCTTAGGTCATGCGGGGTTCTATCGCCGATTCATCAAGGATTTTTCTAAGGTGGTAAACCCCTTGTGCAAACTTTTGGAGAAGGATGCCAAATTTCATTTCAATGAAGATTGTATGAAGGCATTCGAATTGCTCAAATATAAGTTGAGTACTACTCATATTATCATCGAACCGAATTGGAGCTTACCTTTTGAGCTCATGTGTGATGCAAGCGATGTGGCGGTTGGAGGGGTATTGGGTCAACGTACAACAAAATCTTCCATCCGGTCTACTCATAGTAAGACCATGAATGATGCCCAAGTCAACTACACAGTGACCGAAAAAGAGCTCCTTGCGATTGTCTTTGCTATGGAGAAGTTTCGCCCGTACTTGATGGGTACAAAGGTGATCGTTCACACCGACCATGTGGCGCTTCGATATTTGATGAGCAAGAAAGATTCTAAAGCAAGATTGATGTGGTGGTTACTTATTTTACAAGAGTTTTATCTAGAGATTCAAGACCGCAATGGTAGTGAAAACCAAGTGGCGGACCACTTGTCTCGTTTGGAGGAGGAGGGGAGGCCAAATGATGGCCTTGAGATAAATGCATTTCCTGACGAGCAACTCCTAGCCATTTCTATGACCAGGATGCCATGGTTCGCTGACTTATCCAATTATCTTGTGAGTGTCATTGTACCGAATGAGTTCTATTCAAACCAAAGGAAGAAGCTTAAACGGGATTGCATTGACTATTATTGGGATGAGCCCTATCTCTTTCATGTTTGTACCGATAGTGTGATTCGACGATGTGTACTGGAGGAATAACAATTGAGAATTGTTGAAGCTTTCCGCTCTTCGCCATATGGTGGTCACCATGGTGGATCAAGAACGGCTACAAAGGTGTTGAGTTGTGGATTCTATTGGCCTACAATTTACAAGGACGCTAGCAATATCGTCAAGCTTTGTGATGAATGTCAAAGGGACGGTGGGATTTCCAAGAAAAATGAGATGCCCCTCACCATCATCTTGGAGATTGACATTTTTTATGTGTGGGGCATTGATTTCATGGGTCCGTTCGTGAGCTCTTGTGGGAACACTTATATATTGGTAGCTGTGGATTATGTGTCAAAGTGGGTTGAAGCCGTGGCTTTGCCAAACAATGAAGCCCGAAGTGTGGTGGCCTTTTTGAAAAAGAACATCTTCATAAGGTTTGGCACCCAAAGTCCATTATTAGTGATGGGGGATCGCACTTTTGCAATAAAGCTTTTGATACTTTACTCTCAAAGTATAGTGTCACCACAAAGTGTCGACCCCCTATCACCCTCAAGAAAGTGGATAGGTTGAAGTCTCCAACCGGGAGATCAATAGTATTCTGTCAAAGACCGTGAATGCCAACCGGACGGATTGGTCGAAGAAACTTGATGATGCTCTTTGGGCTTATAGAACGGCTTACAAAACACCAATTAGTATGTCTCCATATCGGTTAGTGGTCAGGAAAGCTTGTCACTTACCGGTGGAACTTGAGCACAAGGCTATGTGGGCATTGAAGAAGCTTAATTGTGAGTGGGATGTCGCCGCCAACTTAAGGGTGGCGCAATTGAATGAGTTTGCTATGCATATTCAAGTTCGTCCTTGTATAAGACAAGATGAAGTCCCCCCGTGACAAGTATATTCGGAATAAAGAGTTCAAAGAAGGCGATCTTGTGCTATTGTTCAATTCTCGGTTGCGGATGTTTCCGAGAAATTTGAAATCCAAGTGGAGTGGCCCATTTGAATTGTGCATGTAACACCCTTTGGTGCATTAGAATTGAAGAACAAAAATGATGAAGTGTGTAGAGTCAATGGTCACCGGGTGAAACATTATCTTGGCAATGTTGATGATGGCCACGTTGTGGCGCTGCTTCATTTCAAGTGATTGGTGGTAACCTGCTTCGTGCCGCGACGTTAAATCAGGCGCTTCTTAGGAGACAACCCATGTTTCTTTTAATTTTTGTTCTTTTTATATAGGTTATGTATTGAGCTAATTGATTTTGAAGTGAATTGCAGGAATGAGTGTGTATTGCAGGGATAATCTGAAAAAATTGGCAAGTGTGGAATTTATGCAGACCACAACAAAATTGTGCTTACGGCACAAAAAGATTTGCAACCGCAGAGTCGGGTTAAAACTGGGGACCCAAATTCACCAACTCTCTGAAGTTTGGTTTTGCAGGAAAATGGCCAACATGCGACCGCACACGAAATTATGCGGAACGCACAAGGTTATGCGGTCGCACTCATTTTTGTGTGGACCGCAAAGATAAGTCCAACCACAGGTAAAGAGTGTGGACTGCACTCAAAATTATGCGGCCGCACTCAGGTGAGATTTTGACCGACTTTGCTAGGGTATAAATAGGGCTTTTCACCACTATTCACACTTTACGCTCTCTGAACTCCCAAGCCCTAGAAACACTGTGCAACCCTAAAACTGTTCTCAAATATCACTCAATTCATCAAGCTAGATTCTTACCTGCATCATTCACTACTGGTATGTTCAATTCATGTAGATTTTTGTTAATTTTTCTCAATTTTTGTTTTTGTTTTCTTTGATTAGTTTGGTTCATTTTAGGCCTAAAAATGTCAAGTGTGCTTAATTTGTGCTTCAAAATCATGTGGGTAGATTCATACATGTTCATTAGGGATTGGGTAGACGACCAATCTTGTTAATTTGTGGACACCATGCTTAATTTGTGAAAGAATTGCAAGAACCCTAAGTTTAGACCCGCCACTGTTCAAATTGTGCGGCCGCACACATTTTTGTGTCGTTCATATAACTGATGAATAGGGATAGTGGTGTGTTTGAAATGTGCGGACTACACTCAAAATTTGGCGGTCCGTAGAGAAAGAAAGTATGCGGTCGCATAAAAATGTGTGCGACCGCACTCAAAAACTTCAGAGAATCAGAAATTGCATGGTTGGACTTGTGCGGCCGCACTTAAAATTGTGCGGTCCGCACTTGAGGATGCGCGGTCGTACTAGACAGTCTGCGGCCTCACTCTGAATTGTGCGGTCCGCACTGTCTCTTTGACGACTGATTCTGCAACTGTTTTACTTGCTTTGAATTCAACTGACATATGTAACTTGTATTGCAAAAAATGGTTAGATCACGTGGTAGAGGCGACACATCAAAGGGGAGAGGTGAATCCCCCTGAGGCAGAGGTAAAGTCACTCACCCTCTGGGAGTGCAAGCCAAGCCTATTGCCAAGAAGCCGACCACCGGTAGAGGAAGGGCCTCAGAACCCTCTAAGTCCAGCTCTTATGAACCATCAAGAGAAGCCTCTGAGGGTCAGTCTATGGAGGTCCAGCTTGAGCCCCAGTCCCAACCACCTCAACCCATTGGGCGCTATCAATTGCACAATGAGCCTACATGCAGTTCTTCTGCTGATTCTGATGCAGGAAGCCAAGGTTCTGAGCCCTCCTCTTCACCTACTCCTCTGGAACCTATTGATGTCGATGATGATGATGTCCCAGATGATGGTAGAGGAGAAGACACTCAAGTGGGTTGTCTTGAAAGGACAAAGAAGAGGGAAATGTGGGAAGATAGATTTTTCAGCCCGTCAACATTTAACAGATTTCGGGAGTTGTGGCCCATGAGGTCGCTCACACTTGAGCAACGATTCTTGATGAAGGATTTTGATGTTCATAATTCGAATATCCTTAAACAGTTCCAGGAGCACAAGGGATGGAAGTGGTTCACTCACAAGGTCTTGGATGCAACTGAGCACTTGGTCAGGGAGTTCTATGAAAATGTAGCTCACATCAAGAAGGGGATAAAAGTGACGAGAGTAAGAAATTTGAAAGTTTGTTTCGATGTCGTCTTTTTGAATGCTATTGTGGGTTTTGAGAAAGTGGAGGCAGTCCAGTACTAAGAGAAGTTAGCTCTAGGTGAAGCAACTCGCCCTTGGCTAGCTGAGATTTTAGCTTCCCGAGGACCACCACCACCATGGATCACAGCAGGAGTTCCCATCCTCCGGTCCACCCTCAATTTCGAAGCTAAAGGGTGGAAAACCTTTATGTGTAGCAGGAGTGATCCGAGATTGAATGAGAACATCCTCCTACTTCTCCAAGCAGTTTTGGTGGCTTCTATTGTGGCTGGGTAGCCGATCAATGTGGATGCCATCATGTCAAAATCACATTGGCGGTCCAAAAAATTAAAAGTCCTACCCCTATTCGAACACCCTCACAGAGTACTTCAATGATGCAAAGGTGGAGCCAAGGACATATGACACAAAGGTAAAAGCTAAGAGACCTTTTTCCTGGTACACTTGCTGGATGTAGACAACCAAAAGTTCAAGGGTAAGGACACTACCACCGTTGGTCAGTCTGACGAACCATCGGTGGTAGGTTCAAAGGCGGCTGCTGAGCCATCTACATATCCCATGCCTTCCACAGCAGCCAGACCTTCCACCGGGACAACCGCCATGCCACCACCTTCATCCTCTAGGCCACTAAGTTCAGTTCCAGTTCCAGCCTCATCCACCTATCCTTTCACTGCGTTGCGAGTCTCCCAAACTTTGGAAAGCCTCAACAACTGGATGCAGACAACCACTTCTAAGCTGTCTGACATATCCAGTACTGTTGCAGTGCAATCCTCTACTCTAGCAGTGTCACAAGTACCTCCGTCAGTGGAGGATACATTGAAGAAGATTCTGGACAACCAGAAGACCATCATGGACACTTTAGTAGCTCGGGGGGATGCCATTGAGGAGATGGCCAAGCAAGTGAAGAAGATGAGAAAGTCCCATGCTTCGAAGAAAGCAGTGGAAAGTTTGAGACAGGAGGTGAAGAAGTTAGCAGCAGCAAGTGATTTTCCCTTTGATCTACTAATGGGGTCAGGTCCATCAGTACCAGCTGACCCAGGAACACCATCAGCAGAGGCACCATCAGCAGAGGCATCAACTGGCCAGTCTGACGAGCTAGATCACACTGCCCCCACTACTGAGGAGATGTTTCAGCTGCTCACCAACCCTGTTGTCCCTCAGCCCGACGATGATGACATACAGTTAGAGGAGACCAAGGGTGGGGATGTTGTCAGTCACCCCGAGACCACATAGGGAGTTTTCTTTACTTTGTACCCTCTTGTGTTTTGATATTGCTAAGCATTGAGGACAATGCTTATTCTTTTTCTGAGGGGTGGTCTATTTTGATATTTTGGATGATTTGGATGACTCTTGATGACATTTCATTATATTTGGGCCTGTAATAACTTTAATAGTCTTTTTCTTTTTTCTTTTTTCTTTTCTCTTTATTTTCTCCCTCATTATGTATATAATCATCCTTCTTATATATATTCATTTGCTTTACCTTCTGTAGTTTATTTCATAGCTTCTTCGTTTTGCTTTCTTAATAGTATAACTTCTTAGTTACATTATTAGCTTCTTTTTTATTTGTTAGCTTCTTTTTATGTTTTATTGAATAATAAGCCTTTGATTTTCTTAATTCCACAGTTCTATCCAAAGGTAGGTCCTGTGTGAATCGGGTGGCTCTTCCCAACGATGGATGGCGTGACAACATACTTAAGAGATTGAGTTAGTTTTTGATGTTTATGTAGAAACAAGTAGTGTTAATGAATAAATAAAGGTCGAGCATGCTTCATTTGGTACCAACACACTTAAAGAAAGCTCTAGTTAGTGACCTTGTGACTCTTGTGTTGACTTAGGCAATCATCAGGTGGTTTAGTAGAATCATTAGAGATTTTCAATCTTGAATGCGGTTGTTGTGGGCTCTCGAATCTATTATTCTTAACAATCTGGTTGTGTGAGAGGTTAGTTATTTTGTTACAAGTCCAAGTACTCGTGCGAATGGTCTAGAACTTGCCCCAAATGTGTTTCTAGGCGAAATTCTAAGTTAGCTTGGCTTGTGAAGTGATTATAGGCTCTCCTTGGCCCGTTTTGAAACCTTCCATGTCCCATCAATGATATCATCCTTAGTAAACCCTTTTGAGCCTAAAGCCTTTTTATTCGATAACTACATTACAAGTCTTTAACCATTTTCTAATGACTCTCTCTTGGCACCCGACTTTTCTTAAGCACTCATGTGATTCGAATGGGAAAAACATAAGTTTGGGGGAGAGACGAGGAGTTTAAAGATGGTTTCAAAGCACAAAAAGACAAAATAAATGAAGAAGAGGAAAAGACAAAGAAAAAGAAAGGAAGAACAAAGAAAAACACAAAAAGAAAGTGAATAATGTGAAAGGGTTGAAAAGATGCAAAAGAAAGCAAAAATGCAAAGCATGGAGAAAGCAAAGAAGGAGATTGTGAATAGAATGACAAAGAAAGAGTGATGTCAAGTCTCTCTAATCCCCCTAACAAAAGAGAAAATGACTCAAAGAGTCGGCAAAGTATGAGCAAACAAGAGAATATGAAGTGCTAAAGGAAACATGAACCGATTCCAATCCAATACTTCCCTCAACAGTCCAAAAGCCTTCATTACATGCCAAAAAAACCCTACGTGATTTCAAGCCGAGCAAGCTTACATTAGTGGTGATCTACATGAGGGAAAGCATATGGTACTTAGAGCTGGGCTTGTGATATTCTTTTGAGAGTGATGAGCGAGTCATTCTCAAGTCATTATGTTGAATTCTTCATTCGTGAGTGAGATGAGCTTCTGGAGAGTATAGGAGGAAGAGTTAGGGATCCACATCGACTTGCATGAAAGTGCGAGCTTCCTTGATTAACAAAGTCAACCCTTGATGCTCAAGCGTCACATTAGAGCCATTTGTGATTCAACATTCAAATCAAGACTTGTTAATGATTCATGAGCATGTGGGTAACTTTTTGTCCTAATTGATTTGTGTTCAACCCAACTTAGGCCAACTGAAATATCCTTTTTCCTAGTGGAGGTGTGAATTGCCTTAATTGTTTGAGGTCAAGCAAAAGCTTAAGTTTGGGGGAGTTAATAAGTATGGATTTTGACCACTTATCTGCTCTCTTTTACTTGCGTTTTAGCTCAAAAATGCTTAAAGGTATTCCCGAGAACTAATGAAATGGGCTTTCTTGTAGGAATATTAGGAAACGAGCCAAAGAAGTGAAAATCAACTCGAAAAGGAGTCAAAATTGGACAAGGACCAAGACAATGCAAAAAGGCCTACAGTGCGGACCGCACAATACTGCGCGTGACCGTAAACAATGAAGTTCCATTGTTGGATTTTCTTCATAGAATGCGAACCACACAATTATTGTGTGGTCGCAGAAGAAGAGATTTAGAGAGTTTGATTTTAGAATGCGGTCCACACAAATA
Source organism: Nicotiana paniculata (assembly GCA_005239505.1). NCBI lineage: Eukaryota > Viridiplantae > Streptophyta > Magnoliopsida > Solanales > Solanaceae > Nicotiana > Nicotiana paniculata. The sequence continues at coordinate 52,685 of ML362702.1, read as the reverse complement.
GATGAAGTGAGGTCGCATCCCACTTTTACGCGATCGCAGAAAGTCCAATTGGCCAGTCAATCTCAACATGCGAACCGCACACAGAATTGTGCGGCAAGCACAACCTCCATAGGGGCATTTTCTCAGATTTTTCAGCTTAGTATAAATAGAACTTTTTGTCATTTTTAGTTTAAGTTGCGTCAGTGTAGAGCAACTGAGCCGTTTTTCTTTACTGTATTGAGTAATATTGTACTAGATTATATTCTAAACATTAGATTTTCTTTCCATAATCAATTATTATGCATTCTACCTTAATTTTTTCTTTTATTTATTTATTTTCTATGAGTAGTTAAACCCTTAGCTAGGGTTGTGACCCAAACCTAGTATGGGTACTTAATGGGTTATTGATTTAAGGCTTATTTATGATTGGGTATATGATGTTTAGCCATGTTCTTGCTTGAATTCTAGAATTAATGGTTGCAAGCGATGATTCATGCCGATTTGACTTAGTCTCTACTTGAGAAAGAGAGACTAAGTCTAGGAAAACATGTCTAACTAGGAATTGGGGTGAACTCAAGAAATTGATAGCCCCAATTAAAGGGTCGAACCTAAAGATAGTAAGACTCGAGTAGAGCATGCATCACTTGCTTTGTGATTTAACCTTTTGGACTTGAGAAAGTCAAATCGGGCAAAATCATTCAAACTACCGAGAGGTATAGAGTGAGTAATTAAGTGTGATTGCTATATTGTATCCCGATCAACCAAACATGCCTTAAAGATCTAAATCTGTTAGGTAACCAACTAGGCGGAAGTCGTAACCCTAGATCTTTTATCATTTGAGAAACAACCAAAACCAAAATCATTGTCTCCTAGTTTTATAATTGTAATCAATAGCTTAAAGTATAAGTAGAAACAACAATCAAGAATGTGGAAGTGTAATTTAGGGCATACCATACATTCAAACTAGGTGTATACCTAATCTAAATTCTAACTCCTTGAGGATTCGACCCTGACTTGCGTTGGGTTTTTATTATTGCTTCGACCGCCTCACTACCTATATTTGTGGTGTGAGTTTAGGAGAGATCGTAATGTCCTTCATAATCCTGAGTTGTTGGGTCATTTGGCTAAATTGGAAATCGAAGTTAGTGAATTCGACATTGAATACAAGCTCGGGATTGCAATCAAGTCACAAGTTTTGGCCGACTTCATGGTCGATTTTAGTCTGGGATTGATGCCTTAAGTTGCTAAAGAAGCAGTGTTGGTATCGGGAATGGTATCTGGAGATTGGACCTTGTTTATGGATGGAGCTTCCAACATAAAAATGTTTGGTCTCGGGGTAGTATTAATCACTCCTTCGGGGGAGAAACCCTAAGACAAGCCATTAGAATTGTGCCATTGACTAATAACGAAGCTGAGTATGAGGCTTTGGTTGCAACACTTGAACTGGCTTGTGGACTAGGTTCCGAGGTCATCGAAATAAAGTGTGACTCCCAGCTAGTGGTGAACCAAGTATATGGAATTTTTGACACCAAAGAAGAGCGCATGCAACAATACTTGAACAAAGTGCATATATTACTTTCCCGGTTCAGGGAGTGGTCAATCATTCACATTCCAAGAAAGGAAAATGTGGAGGCTGACGCGTTGGCTTATTTGGGTTCGTCCACAAAAATGAAAGGATTTGATTCATGTGCGGTGGTTCAATTGTTGCATTCGGTGTTGAATGTGTACGGCTACTGTGAAGTTAACTCAACCAATTTAATTTTGGATTGGAGAAATGGTTTTATCAAATATCGAAGACATGGCAAATTTCCCGAAGACCCGAAAGTATCATTGGTACTACGGACCAAGGTAGCTCGTTATTGTCTTGTTGACGTGCAATTATATAGGAAGTTATTCCAGCGACCATTGGCTCGTTGTTTAGCTACGTCGGAGGTTGACTACGTGATGAGGGAAGTTCATGAAGGAGTATGCGGGAATCATTCTGATTGCAGATTCGTCGGTTCTCAAGTTAATTAGAGCTGGCTATTATTGGCCCTGGATGGAGCAGAACGCACAAATATTTGTACAAAAGTGTGATAAATGTCAACGCCATGCAAAATTAGTGTATCAATCGGTGGAACTTTTGCATTCGATGGTGTCAGCATGACCATTCATGAAATGGGGAATGGACATAGTCGGTCCTTGCCCACAAGGACTTGGTAAGGTAAAATTTCTTTTGGTTTTAACTGATTATTTTACTAAATGGGTTGAAGCAGGTGCTTACCAAAAGACTGGAGAACGAAAAGTGATCAATTTTATATGGGATCACATTATCTACCGGTTCGGAATACCAAAAGAAATTGCTTGCGACAATGGGACACATTCCATAAGATCCAAAGTCACGAAGGTTTTAGAAGGATTCAAGATCAAACGAATTACATCTTCACCTTACCAGCCGAGTGCTAATGGAAAAGCGGAGTCAACCAACACGGTAATTATCCAAAACCTTATAATGAAGTTAGAATATGCTAAAGGAAAGTGGCCAGATGAGCTATTGGATGTGTTTTGGGCATATCAGACCATGGCGAAGTCGAGCACGGGTGAAACACCCTTCTCACCTGTGTACAGATCGAAGGCTTTGATCTCGATGGAAGTGAGGGAACCAAACTTAAGGTTTTTCCGATCAAATGAGGAGACAAAAGCATGTTGGTTAAACTAGATTTTCTAGAAGAGTACCAGAATCTGGCATATGTGAGGATGGTGGCACAAAAGCAAAGGAAGGAAAGGTAATACAACCGCAGAGAAAATATCCGATAGGGATTGGTTCTAAGGAAGGTTACTCAAAGAACTTGGGAGATTAAGGTCGGGAAACTGGGACCAACATGGGAAGGACCTTACTAGGCTTCAGCTATAACCGGTAAAGGTTCATATGAATTGAAAAATCAATATGGAGTTAAATTTCCAAGAAATTGGAATGTGACTCACCTCAAAAGGTATTACTGCTGAAGATCCTTGTTTATACTGAAAGTATATGTTGCATTTTTTTTCCTTCGACCAGTTTTTGTCCCAATTGGGCTTTTATAGCAGGGTTATTAGTGAGGCAACAATGTAAAGCATACTATGAAGGAAGGGTCATCGATAAATCCAAGCCTTCCAGTATTCGTATTCTCATACTTAGCATCCGAAAACTAGGGGAAAATAATACATGACAAGGCACTAAAAGTGTTATGAAGATCAAGGACTGTTAAAACCGGGATCAATGTCTTAATCAATGTCTTATCAGGACCGAGGGACTACATGATCAGCCCCGTAGAAATAAGTTGTACAAGTTAGCCAATATCTATTGGCAACTTTATTTACTTAAGCAAAAGAATATTTATGTAAATGTACACTTAAAGATAGAGGGAATAAATCAAAGTACTGTTATTTTTATCTTATTTCTTGTCTGAATGATAAGCTAATTTATTTTATCGTTTAGAAGTTAGTTAAAACTTCAAATGGTTGTGCCAAAATGAACAGGAGACGTCATCTTCAAAAGAACTGTAAATATAAGGGCCCTCTCTTATGAAACCATCATAGTCAAAGGGTAGATTCTAGAAGTGTTTATGCGTGGAATCAAAAGCTATCAGATGTGAAAAGATTCCCGAAGCTTGGTCAGATAAATGGAAAAGAATAGTTTTTGCACAACACTTAAGCAAAGAGTTTCTTTTATTAATTAAAATGCCAAACTCAGTAAAGAAGTTTTGTCATAATTACAAAACTAAAGAAAAAATATATACATTAGTTCTTACTGCAAGAACCCAAAGGGTGAGAAGAGTCTTCATTTTCTTTATTGGGAGAAGGTTGTTCCTCTTCCGATTCGAGGCCTTCATCTTCTTCAGTTTATCCTTCAGTTCTCGAATACTCGGAGTTAGTATTCAAAGAATTAGAAGCAACGAGCCGAGCATGGAGGTTCTTTGAGCAGTTGTCTCCAACTCCCAAGCCTTGGCAATACGTTCATCAATGTTAACGATGCCTCCTTTGGCCTCCTCCAAGGTATTCCTCTTCGTATGATATATGGCATATGTTTTCTCGATGAGGACATTATATTCTTGGTCTTGGAGTTTTCTCGGAGTTTTTCAATCTTGGATTGGAGATTTTCATTTTCAGCTTCCACAATGTTGATTTTAGAATCAAGCTCACCGTTGGTGGTCGAGTGAAGTTGATTATGCTCCATGACTCTTTTGAGTCTTTCCTCCATTCTTTCTCTCCTCTCCTTGGAATATTGGATTCCTCCATTCTAGAGTGTAATCTAGACTCCAAGTTATTAACTTGTTCCATAAAGGCAGACTCACGCTCGGAAGCAGCACTCAGAGTATCATGTAGTTCGGCCCACTTAAGCCTTAGCATCTTTAACGTCTTCATGTAATTGAGCAGTTTCTTGGCTGTGGACTATTCTATCTTGCTTGGACTGCTATAACCGGGCCTCAAGATCATCCATTTGAGCAATTTTTTCCTCCAGCACCGTGAGGCACTCGACAAAATGATTCCGTACAGCCAAAAGTTGATCTCGTACTGAAATAAATGCTTGTTTATCCAAGTTCAACCTTTGCAGGCCTTCAGAAGCAAGAAGGTTGGCCTGGAAAGGTTAAAGCTAAGGTTATTAATTCAAAATATAACAGATGAAGATTGGTATGATATGGTTATATTGATACCTGTGCCGAGTTGTGCATGTTGTTGTTTAAAAGACATTCACCGGAGAGAGAATCCATATTTCTCTAGTCTTTTTCTGAGGCCAACAACTTTAGATAATTAGCAAGCTCCACCGGCTTGGAAAGTATATGGCACTCATTCGAAACCAAAAGGATGACACTTCATTTTCCATGAGGGTCTTGAGTGGGTGTCGAGTAAGTATTTCCCAAATGGTCGGCTGACCGTGGAGAAGGAGCATTTTCTATTTGTTCAGCCGGGTCTGCTGGAGAAAAAGCAGATGGTGTAGATGGGGAGGTAGCTATTTTCGGCTCACAAGTTGGTGGTGGAAAGTCAAAAATTGAACTCCTTGAACCAGAAGCAACTGTGGGAATTCGAAAATGAGATGAAGTTTTCGGCCATTTACATTTCTCCCATAGTCCTTGAACTTCTTCTGGTGGTGGAGTTTGAAGCTCTCCCGATTGAGCTTTTGAAGATCTTTTTCTTCTATGAAGAGGATCCACTTCATCGTCGGTTTCTTCTACATCAAGGACCACGGTGGCCGGTCCGGTTGGTGTTTCTTCACTCTTTCTCTTGAGTCCCAGCCGATGAGGAATGTTTCCTCTTTGGTTTCTTGTCTTTGGGCTGGGGAATCCAGGAAGAGGTACCTTCACCAGAAGTACGAGTAGATTTGCGAGCTCTCATCCGATTAAGGGCATTCTGTAGTACTGGTTTTGCTTCCACCGGATCATCGAGAGCCTCAATATCGGGGCAAACAACGGATCCCTTCGGAAGTCCTGTGTGATACAAGAAGACAATTAAATTATTTCCAAGATATATTGAAAGGTTTAAATAAGGGAAGAAGAGTTTTGTTTACCACGATTTTTGGCTTTCCAGCCATATTTGGGAGCCATTTCTTTCCACCCTCGGGTTTTTGGTGTAGTGATATCCATAATTTTTTGTTCCTATTGGGCCAGTTCTTGAACCCGTGGTGCTTTCCAATAAGTAGCTGAAATATGGGAAGTATAAAGTTAGTAACGAAGTAAGGTGTTTTTAAAACATATAAAGAAGAAAGATTCACAAAGACTTACGAAAAATATTCCATGATTCAAGAATAGCAGGTGATGTGGTCGAGAGGATGTCCCCGGTAGCAATGACGCTGGTGAGAAGGGCATGATGATCGCGTTTGCTAAGTTTTAGCACACCCCACGGAAGATCTTAGGGGATCCCCGATCTCAGACCTTACTATGAACCCACCATACTCATAACAACTAGGCCGCCCTCCAGTCTTCCCAAGTCTGTGCTTATCAACCAGATACAAGAATCCGCTTCGTACCACAATTGAACGCCTGAAAGAGCTATCACCACATCTGCTCCCAAGACTAGACTGTAACATCATGACGATAATCAAGCATCTATAGCCCTTCATAATCCACCCGCAACATCAAAAACCGTTGGCATATAGCTGATACTGAGTACATAACATCACATATGAACGAATAGGAAGAATCAAAATCGTAGGTTTCAAGCTGAAACAAGGCCGCACGATAAGGAAAGAAAAAAGGGAAATTTTCCTAAATGTCCTGTGGCCTCTCGAAAATAGGTATGGAAGTCATCATACCGACCCGCAAGAATCTACTAGATACTTGCTCATGACTCGTAGAACCTATGAACCTAGTGCTCTGATACCAACTTGTAACGACCCAAAATCTGCCTAGTCGTGATGGCACCTAACCCGACCCGCTGGGTAAGCCAAATACAGTCAAGAAAATTCTACTAAAATTAATATGAATCCAATAAGTGAAATAACTGAAATTTATACAACTTCTCAAGGATTGGTAGTACAAGTCACGGGTGACTACGATCTAGATTTACAAAACTTATATGATGAATAAATACAATATCTGTTTGAATTATACACAAACAGAACTCAAATCTAAAACTACCAAGGACAAATGGTAGTCATGCTTGGACAAGGGTTACATCTTCAATGCCATCTCCCGCCATGCATAGCAGCAACAACTCCAAGATCTGCATGCAAGGTGTAGAAGTGTAGTATGAGTACAACCGACCCCATGTGCCCAGTAAGTATCTTGACTAGCCTCAGTGAAGTAGCGACGAGGATTTTTAGTTATAATATACTTAGTGATATAACTTGTGCAGTAGAATAGCAATAAAAGCAATACTAAAACATAACAGAGAAGAGTACGAGAACAAATATGCAAAGCAGTAAAATGATTACTAGAAGAAATTATGGTCAATATTTCTCAATATAAGAACCAATTCTTTCCTTAAAACGATGATCATCAAACAATGGTAGTAAATCCAGAGTTTTCATAGTGTGAGAAATGAACTCAAGATATAAAATCAAATGGCACGGCAACACCCTTCGTGCATTTATCTCTTCCTTACCGAGCATACGTATAACAATACCAACCAGCTGAAAGAAATGCCAATAACAGTAATGACAAAGTGGGACATACTCAAGTAGCAATAACGAACAAGGCAGTGCACATGGACAACGGTAACAGTCTAGGTAGAAGACATATAAGTAATTATGGCAATTAAGATAGAAGAAAATAAATTTCACTAACTAACATAGTAGAAGGCTTATATGTAGATATAACAAACAAGAGGGAAAACATGATCCTAATAAGCTAAACAAATAGAAGACATAGATAACTGACATGGTAGAAGGCTTAGATGTAAATATAACAAACAAGAGGGAAAGCATGATCCCTAGAAGATAAACAATAGAAGGCATGGATAACTAACATGGTAGAAGGCTTATACGAAAGTGAAACATGTGAGAAACAACATATATGTTGATATGACAAACAAGAAGGGAAGCATGATATTTACAGGTTGAATAGATAGAAGGCATGGATAATACAACAACAATTGAGGTAGAGGACAAAGGCATAACAACAGCGACAAGTCACATAGAAAACATAGGTCCAACGTAACAACTCAAGATAAAGACATGAATATATACACAAGGAAAAGATATCATAGTATAATGCATGTCTCTCGTCCTCGCTTGCACGGAAACACCCTTCATGCCATGAACACATGCTAATATTACAAAACAATGGCACAACATCACCCTTCGTGCTTTTACTCTCATCTGCACATGATAATGTAAATAAAATGGCATGGCATCACCCTTCGTGATTTACTCAAATGGCACGACATCACCCTTTGTGCTTTACACTCTTCCTCACATGGTAATGTAAATGAAATGACACGGCATCACCCATCGTGCTTTTACACTCTTCCTCACCAGGAACATGCATATCAATAACAAGCAAGGTAGGAAGCATGAATAATGTCAAGGAGAGTGATTAACCAAATATTCCAAATGAACATCAATCACAACTTTTAAGCCAATAACAATTCAACAAACCTCAAGAACCTTATTGTTCAAGTATCTCAACAAATCTAAAAAATGATCTTCAACTCAAGTATAGAATCCAATATCTCAAGCATAACTATGTATTTGTGATTAAATATAGTGATGAAAAAATTTAGCACATTAATAGTTTCACAAAAATCTGTCAAATTTTAATTCAATTATAAGAAGCTAAATCATGGTTTCTAGAATTTATCTTCGTATTCATATCAATCTAGGAGTCAAGTAAAACATGAAGCAAGAAGGTCACATACTCCAACAAGGAACTAATAATCGTATAATCTACCCCCGATCATGATTAATCCTGGCACATGTATATATGCTCGTCACCTCATATATGCATCACCCTGCATGGAGCAAACAATATCAATTGACAGGAAAAGTTTCCCCAACAAAGTTAGGCAAGACACTTATCTCAAACAAGCCAAATTGATACACTAGAAGCGACATCCCGCTCAAAAAGACCACTGAACGACTCGAAACTAGCCAAAGCAACTAAAAATTATCAAATAATGCCATAGGAAGAAAACCCAAATGATAAAGATCGAATCTTTACATATTTACTCAAAGTCAACTAAAAAATCAAACCCGAGCCTGCACTCGGAACCCGACAAAAATCATAAAATCCGACAACCCATTCAATTATGAGTCCAACCATACTAATTTCACTTAAATCCGACACCAAATCGATGTTCAAAACTCAAAACTTCACTTTAGGAAAGTTTAGACAAAACTCCCAATTTCTCTTTAAAATTCATAATCCAAATGCCAAAATCGAAGATAGATTCATGAAATATAACCAAAACGAAGTAAAAAAATACTTACCCCAATCCATGTGGTGAAAATCTCCTCCAAAATTGTCCAAATCCGAGATCCATAGCTCAAAATATGATAAAATGACCAAAACCTTCGAAATAGAGTACCTTATAAACACTGTCCAGGTATACTCTTTGCGATTGCGGAACCAACATCGCAATTGCGAAGCACAAACTTTACTGCCCTTAGAATACTCCTCTTGTTCGCGGCACATTCCATGCTAAAGCGACACACAGCTGACACAGAACTTCGCGAATGCGGTTCCCACTATGTGAATGTGTTGAAGAAGGCATCCAACTCTAGCTCCCTGCTCAACACTATGCGACCACGATTCCACAAGCGCGGACGCGAAGGAGACTTGACCTAACTCTACGCGAATGTTGTCGACCTCTCGCTAATGCGATGAAGAAAATCCCCCAGCTCCAAAATTCCTCTACGCGATTGCGTTCCCTGATTCGCGTCACGATGATTTGCAGACACACTAGCAACCAACAATGCAAAAATGATCCGAAATGATCTGAACTATATCTATAACTCACCCTAGACCCTCGGGACCCCGTTCGAACTTACAAAGAAGTCCCAAAACATAACACAAACCTACTCGAGGCCTCAAAATAACACATAACAACATCAAAACCACGAATTGCACCTCAAATCCAACTTAATGAATTTTTGAACTTTCAACTTCTAAAACTCATGTCGAACCATATCAAATCAACTCGGAATAACCTCAAATTTTGCACACAAGTTCCAAATGACATAACAAACCTATTCCTACTCCCGGAATATCAATTTAAACCCGATATTATCAACGTCAACTCTTGGTCAAACTTATGAATATTCCAAACCTTTAAATTTTTAACTTTCGCCAAATAGTGTCGAAACCTTCTAGTATTATCCAAATGCAAATTCGGGCATATGCCCAAGTCCAAAATCACCATCCGGACCTAAAGAAATAATCAAAACTCCAATCTAGGGTAATATACACAAAAGTCAAACTTGTTCAACTCTTCCAACTTAAAGCTTCCAAGTTGAGAATCATTCCTCCAAATAAATCTCGGGGCACCTGAAAACCAAAATCGATTGTACACGCGAGTCATAATATACCATATGAAGTTGCTCATGACCTCAAGCTACCAAACTGAATGCAGTTGCTCGAGATGATCGGTTGGTTGTTAAAACAAAAAAAAATGAAATTTCAACCAAATCCTATGCGAAGCACAACTATAGCGCCAACACAAATTTTCATGCATTTGATCTCGAGGGGAAACTTAGTCTTTTATCCCAAGAACGTGATATAGAAGTTTTTAATCCTCATTGTAGCTGCATACTTGATCTAGGAAGGCAAGTATCACTATTGTTGAAGTATATTTGAGCTCAGAAGATTCTCTAGTCCATTCTGTAGGGCGAATCAAAGAGTTTTTCTGTACTAATCTATCTTTGTTACTATGGATATTAGTTTGACAATAGTTTATGTGTTTTGAGTATTAGTATAAGTAGCTAAACCTTTCTTCTAGGGTTTTGATGGAATAAGTTGGTGAAATTATTGACCATACTTATTTATAATTCAGACGTTTTTATAATCTATTTGTTCAACTATGTTTTGTTTGTTGTTTATTGAAAAACATCGATTAACCATTGCTTGAGAAATAATACTTGATTAGATTGTCATTGAATAATCCCACTTCTGAGTAAGTTAAGAATTGGTTACTTGGATTAAAAATGGAGATTAGAGATAACGAAGCTTTAGTGCGATCTTTGTGAGTTGCTTGAATTTCTAGCAAGGGTTAGTGATACGCTCAAATTACACCTTAAAATAGTGTAAGCGGTCGATTGTCAAATATAATAACCCAACTAGGTTGGGGTCGAATCCCACAGAGAACAATATGTAGGCGATTAGGAATGTAAGAGAATTATCACTTATCGTGCAATGCCAAACACTTAGAATTTGGTTTAGAAAATATTTATACCTAAATGCGAAAATGAAAATTAACCTAGAAAGCAATTAAAATGATCAATGGCTACAAGCATGGACGCATCGAGAATTACACTCAAGTAACGATCCAATGTATTTCACGATTTTACAAATATGAGCGAGTTTATGTTAATTAGCCACGAATAATAATTCTTAATTAGCTTCTTCCGAAGACTAACAAGACTTCCTAATTGAATCATTCCTAACCCAATTAAGAGATTAAGCACAACCGGATATGGATACAAGTAGTTCAATCCTATTCCTAGGTAGAATCTATAAAATGAGGGTTAAAGCCTCAAGTTCTTGTTAATTAATCTTTCCCAACTCCAAATTATCTTTCCCAAAATTAATTCGGAGTTAATGGGCGAGTCCTAGGGTTAGCTAATCTCTTTGGAAATATTAAAGAACAAGAATAATTAAAAAAACAATAACTCACTTCATAAAGATGAAAATCATTCAATACATAAGCACAACAAGGTATTTAATCCACACTTTAAACATGAATATTTCCATAAACAAGATTGAGTGTTGGAAATAAATACTACACACTTAAATATTCAATACAAAGCATGGAAATGAAGAAATAAACATAAATGGGTAAGAAATCCTTAACCACAAGCTTGAAATCTTCAAAACTCAAGTGTGTGCGCAAACCCTAGCTTCAAAACTTGTTCTCTCTTGTCTTCAAGACTCAAAATAGTCTAAAACAATGCCAAATATACTGGAAACATCTGCTAGGTCGAGTATATGTGGGTTTGGGATTGGGAAAATGTGATTTTACAAATCTGTCCAGGTCTGATGCCCGTTGATCGCACTTGCGGACAAATCCTCGCAGGTGTGGCTCCGCAGATGCGGATTCCACATCGCAGGTGCGATTCCGAGTGACATTGTCCTTTTCCGCAGATGCGGACCAAACAACTGCACCTGCGGTTCCGCACCTGCGGGGACCACGTCGCAGGTGCAGAATCAGTACAATTGAGCCAGTTGCAGAGGTGTGGAACACTACTTCGCAGGTGCGATGTCGCACCAGCGACCAAAAGTCCACAGGTGCGGAATCACTGAAGGCTTTTGTGCTTTTCCCCCCACCAATTTGTGCTCAATTCCACTTCATTTCAATGCCAATCACTTCATGGCATCATTTTCCTAAAAGTCGAACAATACACACCATAAACGACCTCATGTTATCATTAAAGGATGCAAAATCTAGCGAAAAAGAGCTAAAATGAGTGGTAAAGTCACCACTCATCAGTTAGTTCGAGAGAATAATTCTAAAACTGGTTTTGTTCGAGAGAAAATTAAGATAACAAGAGAACTCATGATCAGTGGAGAACAACTAAGTGGGATCATAGTGAACACGTTAATAATTCATCCCGATAATTGAGAAAATCGCAATCATAGGCTTTTTTTTCTCTTAAATTCACCTATTTCCTTTAGTTGATAATTTTATTACTTCTCGTATGTTTTAGTTAAGTAGTTTAAAATAAAAATCTTAATCTTTATAAATCAAAAGTTATTTTAACTTATTTTCTTAGTGATATTAAATAGCTATAGTTAAGCCTTAGTTCTCTATGGGATTCGACCCTAGACTCATAAGCCAGGTTGTAATTGTAATGAACATTTATCCTTTTTGGTGTTAGAGTTGGGTGTCATTAAATTTTGGTGTCGTTGTCGGGGGTTTAACGATTTAGTTTTATCTATAAATATTGTTGGGCTTCAAGTTTGAACATTATTTATTTATTGTTTATTTATTTGTGTTTTGAGAAACTCTAACGATCCGGCCGGTCGTTTTGTATATTTGAGCCTCGTTTCCCTATTTTATATTCATGTATGCTTGTTTGTTATTTTGTGACTTGCGGGGATGGTTGGATTAGTTTTAGAAAGGTTTGGAAGTGAATTGGAGCACTTAATTGCATTGTTGGAAGCTTAAGTTGTAAGGTTGACTAAGGTTTGATTTTTACGTAAACGTCCTCAGATTGATGATTTGATGGTTCCAATAGGTTTGAATGGTGATTTTGGACTTACGCATATGTTCGATTTGGATTTGGAGGTTTCTAAGATATTTTGACTCTATTTGCCGAAAGTTGACAATTTGAAGGTTTGGATTCTTAAGTTTGATCGGGTTTTGATGAAATTGAATTCCGATTGTTTTCTGGAACTTGGAATATGTTCGTTTTATTATTTGAAACTTGTGTGAAAAGTATGGACGTATCTGTATTAGTTAGACTTGAATAAGATGTTTAGTTTGAAGTTTAGAAATTCTTGAACTCAAGAGAAGTTCAACTTGTGTTTTAATCTTTGATTCATTGATGTGATTCTATCGTACATGTCTGGAGGTGTTGGATAGGTCCGAATAATGTTTATGGACATGTCGGTGTGTTTGGATGTGGTCTCATGTGGCTCGGGTAAGTTTCGGACCGCCCGAAGCATTCTTAGTGTTGCAGATTTTTGCTGTTGTCAGGTCCTTCATCACAATCGCATAGGAAGCATCGTGATCGCTGAGTGCATTTTGGAGCTGGGGGAAATTGTTTTCGTATTCGTGACTAGGGGGTCACATTCGTGATTGTTGGGGTATTTTCTCTTTGCGTTCCGCTAGGATGGTCGCATTCGCGTTTGAGAGCTGGAGATTTGGCCTTCACGTTCGCGAAGGCCTTGTCGCGATCACGTAGAGGGGCATACTTGGTCATCGCGTTTGCAAAGGGTTATTCCATGAACACATAGTGTTATTTTGTAGACAAAAGCTTTTGTGCTTCGCGAACATGAGGCACGTTCCGCGTTCACAAAGGGTACCTTTGGGCAGAACATTTACGTATTGTATTTCGGAATTTTAGCCATTTCTCTCATATTTTGAATCCTAGACTTGGAGAGGAGCGATTTTGCTTGGAGATTTTCACACAAGACTTTGGGGTAAGTGATTTCTACATATTTTTTATATTATTTCAATAATTTACATGGATTATTAACACCTAACATGAAATTTTGAGGAAAATATGTGGGGAGGGGTTTCTACAACTTAAGAGAGTGAAAATTGAGGTTATAAGCTATGATTTGGACTTGGTTTTGGAATCTAATCACATATTTAGATTCGTGGAGTTAGGGGAGTCGGAATCTACCCTTTGACCCTGATTTTGACCGTATGGGACCTGGTTTACTTCTGTTGATTTTTTGGGTTTTGAATAAAGATTGAAGCTTTATTGTTTAGAATTGATTCCTATAGCTTTATTTGACGTTATTGAGTTTTTTTTTTGCTAGATCGAGTTGACTGGAGGTAATTTGTAAGGGAAAGGTGTTCTTGAAGTACTGGTTTGGCTTGTTTGAGGTAACTATCTTGCCTAATCTTGTCGTGAGGAATACCCCTTAGGATGTGACTTTATTTGGATAATTGGAATGTGTGGAAAGTGACGTATATGTGAGGTTATAAGAGTATATGCGGGTGCTGTTGATATCCAACTTTTTTCATATATATTTTTAAATGCATATATACTTTCAAAATAGTGCATGAACACTAACCAACATTTTTCCATAATTTTCCATAATTTTTAAAGAGTTTTAAATCAAATTATTCCCATTTTTATTACATAAATTGTTATCAATTGCATCATAAATAATTTTTTATGATGATTTTGTCATCTAATTTTCATCATTTATATCCATACTAAGCTTTAAATATTTTGATACGTTTATTATATTTACATCTGCATTCTTTAGGCTAAAATTGCATATTTTGCAATAATAGCCCTTGTATATGCATAATTATATCATTTACACAGAAAATGATTTTTGATATTTTTATAATGTTAAGTAATTATTTTAAATCATTTATGATTCATAAGTGATATTTTGTTATTAATTAATTATTTTTATAAAATATTTATTTGTTAAAATAGGTATTTAAAATCTAGCCCCTAAAATTCAAATTTTCGGATGTAACCCAACACCCTTACCAGCTGTTGATACCCAATTTTTCCCTATATTATTTTCAACATGCATATATATTTTCAAAATAATGCATGAGCATCAATCGATATTTTTTAATGATTTTCTTTAATTTTAAAGGATTTTTATTTAATTTATTCCATCATTTTATTATCTAAAAAATTACTAATTGCATCACAAATGGTTTTACGATAATTTTCATGGCTTAATTTTATCACTTATATTTATACTAAGCTTTAATTATTTCATAAATAGCCATATTCACATTTTAGGGTTATAATTGCTATAACTTTGCAATAATAGCCCACAAGTGCATAATTACCTTATTTCATAAGAAAATGATCTTTTATAATTTTATAATATTAATTATTTTAAATCATTTTTATGCATAAATATCAATTTTTATCATTTATTAGCTATTTTTATGATTTATTTATCAAAATTATAGGTATTTAACAAATGGCCTCTTTTAATTTAATTTCATTTTCGGAATTGGCCCAAATTATTACCTTTAGCCCAATTAAAATACCCATAACCCAATTTCTGATCTGACCCGCCCAACACCAAATCAAATCCTGGCCGTTGATCTTAGAGATCAGCGGTCCAGGATGTTGTTACCATTTTTAATTACTGCTAACACCATAACCCTAATCATTTCCAAAACCCCACCGCCCATGTTTCCCTTCCATCTTCCGTTCTCTCTCAAACTCTCCCCTAACCATAGCCGTCGTTATCGGAAACCCTTCAATCTATGGGGTTTCCCTTTGATTTTAGGCCCCAACCGGCCTCCTATCTTTCACTGGTTGTTCAATTTTGTTGTTGTTTGATGGAATCTCAAAGAGATTCAACTCAGAGTCGACCTACTTCATTTTCTCGATGAACCTTCCTGTGTTCATCTCTGTGTTTGTGAGTACCGTTATGTTTATGTTTATGACTTAAATCTATAGTTCCAAACCGGACTTTTCTCACCTCGGTCCATTTTTCAAAACCCTAAGTCTCTTTCTACTTGAGTCTGTTCATATCCTTGTAGATCTGAGATGCTTTTAAGTTTATCTGGTATTTCTCTTTAAAAAACCTTCTATTTTTCCTTATTATTAACCGATTTTAATATTTTTATAAAACTAGGGTTTCATCTTTAAGTTCCCTACAAAAAGGTTCTAAAATTTCTAAGTGTTTAAACCTGGTTCTCTTTACTTGCTCGACTGACTTTTCATGCCAATGTTCTAATCCCTATTTTTGTTTAATTATTTTACTGTTTGTTTCAATATTTTCCCGTTATTCTTTGTCCTGTCAATTAACAGAGGATAATTGATTTTATTCGCCTAATTAGGTTTCAAAATCATATTTTTCTGTTACGATTAGTATTTCTCCGCAATTTTTACCTATTTTCCATATTTGTGACTCATAATTGGTACTACTTGCCTTAATTAGATTACTAGACTAATTTCTGGGATTTGATTGTTTTAACCGGCCCCTAAATGGGCTCTAATTTATTTTTACCTTATTAAACCTCTAACTTGACTGTTAATTGATTCTCCCTAATTTAAGGAGTGTTTTCCGGATTCTGTTGAATTATTTGA
Source organism: Nicotiana paniculata (assembly GCA_005239505.1). Lineage (NCBI taxonomy): Eukaryota > Viridiplantae > Streptophyta > Magnoliopsida > Solanales > Solanaceae > Nicotiana > Nicotiana paniculata. The sequence continues at coordinate 36,343 of ML362702.1, read as the reverse complement.
TTGAATTCAGCCCCAATTAACGGGTTAATTTTATTCGCATACCTTATTTGTGAACTTTAAATTTTCTTTGCCTTATTTGTTTACTCTGCTGAATGCTATATAAACCCCCATTCTGATTTCTTTCCAACACACGAACACACATAGAAAAACACAGAAACACACACAAACTCTCATTCTCACACCCTCTCAATTGTAGTCTTTCTGTTACTTCTATTTGTTGTTCTGTCTAGCCAGCTGAAAGCCAAGGCTAGACCCTTGGATTCTACTTGCTTTCATCTTCCTGTTTACTACTTCTTAACTGGTATACTCCTATTTCTTTTATCATACTCTATTCAATATGATATGTAGTTAAGCCTATGTCCTTCCTGTTTATTGCTCTTGACCAACATGACTTAATTCTTGTTAACTTGTCATGTCCTATATGTTAGTACGGTTACTATATTCCGGTTTGATCTATTACACTTGTCTACTTGTTTCTCAACTAGCATGCTTCAATTCCTGCCCTCTTTATGTGTTGTTTACCTTAACATGTTCCTAGTCAATTCATGATTTCCGTACTAATATGCTTTAAATTCCTGCTACTTTCTCTGTATGGCTGTCTGATTAGCCATTTAGCTTCATCATGTTTCTGTTTGATCCATGATACTTGTTTATCTGTTCTGAAACTAGCATGCTTTAGTTTCTATCACCCTATTCTGCACTATGTGTTCATCTGGTTGTTTACTCTAAATTTCAACATGTCCTTTCTTGGTAGATTCTACCTAGTAATCGTTAATGAACTTAGTCAATTCCAGCAATGTGAAACCTTGTTTGACTTAATTGTGACCCTGATCTGCCTGTAATTTAGTTTTCCTACTCTTGTTGTGACTATTATCTGATTCTGTTCTGTCTGTGAGCTTGTAACTTATTTCTATGTACTTCTAAAACTCAAACTGTTTTTTCCCTAAAATTATTTTCCTACTTTTATATATACTATTTTCAACTCCTACTCTTAGATATCTCGGGTCCTGCCCCCCCAGTGTGAGCACTGCCTAGGAGTCCATGAGACTCCTCCGAACTCTGACACATTGGGGCTGGCCTTCCAAACTTGTTTACAAAAAGTTTCTTTGAAAAGTTTCTGGTGTGAGCATTGCCCGGGGTCCCTGAGGCCCTTGGGAACTTTGACACACCAGAAGCCCATTTAGTGTATTATGAACTATTGGTGTACTCCAGATTTGACTGAATGCCTAACTTCCAGGTTGACTTTGGGCCTGCCAAGGCTCCCTATAGTATAGTGATTTTCATTATGTAATTCATTTGTATTGGTCTGTAATAATAATCTCTGTAAAACAGATATAGGGTTATTAGTAGAAGCTAGGGAGGAATTTTTATATATCTTTTATCATATCCGGATAGAAATCATGATTAGAGGCTGTTGTGTTGATTCCTTATGTGCATTAGAAACCATGACTATAGGGCTTATCTCATTATCCTGAATTTTCACACTCTGCATCCTAGAAATCCTGCTTCTAGGTCGTTTATCACTTCTACATCAATAATCATGTTTTCAAAATCTCCATGTGTGCATTAGAAATCATGTTCCTAGGATCTTCCTTGTTGAACTTGCTTGGAAACTGGTTAACGCCTTACTCGCCTAGATATCATGCCTATAGGAAACACATATGAAAACAGTTGCAACACTTAGACATCATGTCTATAGGAAATAAATCTAAAAATCAGTTTCTATGTTTAGATATCATGTCTGTAGGAAATAATGCTTGTAATAAGTTTCAGCACATAGAAAGCATGCCAATAGGGTCTAAAAAGACGAAATCTGCCTGTTAAAATCAATCTCTGGTTTATAATTATGGTCTAATTAACGTTTAGATACCATGTCTATAGGATTCTGCCCGGTTATCATTTAGGCAACCCTGTAGGATAATTAAAATCCTGGGTTTAAAATTGTGATTTTCTTTCTGCTTGAAACGTGCCCAGATTCAGTAAGTGATAAAAATCAGTAGGCAAACTGATAGGTACTCACTGCCTCGCTTAATAAAACTGCTGCACATTCTGTTTGTGCTCATTTTGAACCACCGCACCTCACAATCCCTGCCAACCGCATTCTTCAACACTTCTTCTCGATACTCTGGCCCCATGCAACCGAAGAAACCATAGCACCGCTGAACCCAGCACATTCCATCCGATCAATGACGACGACTACGCGTCACAAGTGCATATCCCACCTCACTTGAAGACGCCAAGTCTCACTACCTTATCAACCCCAACCGGACCATTCATAACCCAAATGCCCTTCCTCTGCCGACACAAAAGCACTGAAATCTCGAAATCAAACTCTGAGAAGACCTCCCTCAAAACCATTCATCACCCTCAACATACAGACAAGCATTCTATCATCATAACGACACTACGCGACAACCAATTGCAAACATCATCACTACCTGAGCATAGCCTTAAGGTTCCCAGAAACACAACTACTGAGCTGAAATAATATATTATTCCTCTGCAGGGCCATAACAACAACCACGACTAATTACACATGGAAGCATCTCGAATTACATTCGTAGCACCATTTCCATTCCTCAAATTCCTGATCCATAGCAAGCGCTTCGCGACGCGTAAGATTGAGTAGGAATGAACATAGGCATAAGCCTCAAGGGAATCAACTCACATGATGAAGGATCAAGAAGGGAAGTACTCCTAACAGCTCTGTAGCCTCTCGAAGATAAGTACAGACGTCTCCGTACCAATCCGCAAGACTCTACTAGACTTGCTCATGACTGGTGAGACCTACGGGAACCTAGCGCTTTGATACCATGTTGTCACGACCCAAAATCCTTAAGGTCGTGATGGCGCCGGATGACAAGGTCAGGCAAGCCAAAACATTAATTAATTGAAATAACTTTTCATTTTTAAAACATTTATGAAAACACTTCATTTCACTTTATTACATAATAACCAAATAAAAGTCTGTTAATTAAAACAATGGTTTAAAGATTACACTTAAGCAATTATATCCCAATACATTTCCCAGAACCCGGTGTCACAAGTACATGAGCAATTTCTAAGAATTCAACAATCATTACAAGCCTGTCGGAAAAACAACAGGACAAGGAATTTTAAATGAAATAGGTACAGTACGAATGAGACTCTGTCAGCTGCGGATCGCCTCCGGATGATGCAGCTCGCCTAAGTCTCCGAAGCCTCCACATTTCTATGAAAGTACCTGTGCAATAAAAATGCACAACAAGTGCAGCATGAGTACAAAATAACGTGTACTCAGTAAGTCGCCCGCCTAGCCTCAGAGAGGTAATTACGAGAGGTCGAATTAGACACTCACTAAGGGCCAACAATTTATTTAACAGTGTAAAATGAACACGATAAGCATGTAAAGGCAGTAAAGCAGCATGTATGTAAGGCATTGAACTCCAGGTAAATACTAGAAATAAATAACAAATACCACTTTCTCATTATTTTCCTAATATCTTAAATAAACAATTGCCTCTTTATTTTCTCCCACATATCTTATCACTTACAAATCATGTAGAAAACATTTAACAGTTTAACATGCACATACGGGATAAGAACAACCAGCCTGAGCCGTCATAATAATCACTCTGTGCACTGCCGAGGATCGCACGACCCGTACCAAAAGTGCACCTCTCAATAAAATACTCATGTCTATGCACTGCCGAGGATCGAACGACCCGTACCAAAATTGCATCTCTTAATATAATAACCCTCTCTGTGCACTGCCGAGGATTGAACGGCCCGTCCTATAAGTGTACCTCTCAATATAATAATCATATCTATGCACTGTCGAGGATCGAACGGCCCGTACCAAAAGTGCATCTCTCAATATAATAATCCTCTCTATGCACTGCCGAGGATCGAATGGACCGTCCCATAAGTTCACCTCTCAATATTATAATCATATCTATGCACTGCTGAGGATCGAACGGCCCGTACCAAAAGTGCATTCTAAACCCGCTGTGGCGTACGACCCGCTCCCATGAGAGTAGGGGAAATAACACTTCGCTCGCGGAATGTAAAGTGCGAAGCGGTCACATGCAGACATGCACAATCAACAATCCACTCCGAATACGTCGGGAACACAAATACTCAACTAAATGACCGATTTCTCTTTTTAAAAACCACAAATAGCATTTAAATCCCTTTTTCGAAATTCACTTGCCGAGTTTTATATAACGTTTAATAACACAACCTCATTCGGAAGTACAATTGCCCGCGAAGGAAATAAATTCTCTTTTTAGATGATTTAGAAAATAAACTCTAATCTTCCTTAGTCATTAAATTACAACTTCGATTATATTAGCAGTCTAACATCACAGACAAGATCACAGGTACAACAGGTAAGGCATGCTAGTGGGTCCTAGGCTACCCGGACATGGCATAGTAGTAGCTACACAAGGAAACCCATCACCTCGTGCATACGTAGCCCCGAAGATAATAGCATATATTGAATTAATTCACCTAGGGGGACGATTCCCCCTCACAAAGTTAGAAAGGATACTTACCTCGCTTCGAAATTCCAACACCGGCTTCCAAGCCCCTCAGATGACTCCAACGGACGCACAACACTCCGAAAGTACCACATAATGGCAAAGCAATGAAAATTCATCCTAATACTCACAACAAGTTCAGATTATATACTTTCCCGACCCCGCTCGGAGAAATGTCCAAAATGCCCTCGGGCCCACATGCCCGGAAATCCGAAATTCTTGAAGATACATGCTACCCATAGCTCTACTAGTTCAATCATGCAATTTACTCTACATTCCATACTCAAATTCGTGGCTAAATTCCAAATTTACATTTTCTAGGTTTCTTCAAAAATTTCCCAAACTCCTACCAATTTCCATGCCTAATCCATGCATATAATCTTGTATTTACCTAACAAACGGAAGGAATTTACTTACCTTGATGCCTGACGAGAATCACCCTTGAAATGCTCTCCAAAAATCGCCCATGACAATGAAAAATGGGTAAGAAATGACATAACCCGTCTTTAAAACATTCTGCCCAGGCCTCTTTCGCACCTGCGATCCAATGGCCGCCCCTGCGGCTCCGCACCTGTTGAAATTCCATCGCAGGTGCGGCTCTGACTCAACCCAGCATTTCTCGCTTCTCCGGTCCATACTTCGCACCTATGCTTCCGCAAGTGCCACCCATCTTCCGCACCTGCGGCCTCCTCAGCTCCAGCCCAGACCTCGCACCTGCGGTTCCCTTAGCCGCACCTGCGGTCAAAGCCTCGCAGGTGCGGTTACACCAGATGACAACAGTCTTCAACCTTCTTCAACTTCAACATTGATCCGTTAACCACCCGGAGTCCACCCGAGGCCCCCCGGGACCCCGTCCAATCATACCAACCTATCCCAAAACATGACACGGACTTGCTCGAGCCCTCAAATCACATCAAACAATGCCGAAATCACGAATAGCACTCAAATCCAATTCATTAAGAACTTAGAATTTCAAACTTCTACATCCGACGCCGAAACCTATCAAATCACACCCGATTGACCTCAAAATTTGCACACAAGTCATATTCAGCATTATGGACCTGCTCCAACTTCCGGAATCACATTCCGACCTCAATATCAAAACTTCCACTTCCGGTCGGATTTCTCAAAAACCTTCAAATTCCTATCTTTAGCCAAATGGCTTCAAAATGACCTATGGACATCCAAATTCACTTCCGATCGCGCTCCTAACTCCAGAATCACCGTACAAAGCTGTTCCCAGACTCAAAATCTCAAACGGACATCACCCTCGTTGATATGCACTTCAAGCCCAAATTCATGAAATCCTTCTAAAATGCTAACTTCCACAATATACGCCGAAGCGCTCCCGGGTTATCCAAACCCTGAGCCGGACATACATCCAAGTTCGAAATCATCATACGAACCTGCTGGAACCTTCAAATCCTGATTCGGAGGTCGTTTACTCAAAATTCCAATGTTAGCTGATTTCTCCAACTTAAGGCTTCTGAAATGAGAATTTTCTTTCCAAATCAATTCTAAACTTCCTGGAATTCAATTCCGACTACGCCCACGGGTCATAATACCTGAAACGAAGCTGCTCATGACTTTAAACCGCTGAACGACGCGCTAGAGCTCAAAACGACCGGTCGGGTCGTTACATTCTCCCCACTTAAATCGACGTTCGTTCTCGAATGTGCTAAGAACTGCTCTGAAGTTATTTGAAATCACCGTTTAACACCGCGAGCACCTCCCCGTGCTACCACAACCCAGTTGGGCACAATAGCTTGATCAAATCTGGATATTTCTTCTTTATCCATATAATAAGCTCAGAATTCATTCAAACACTTGAAAATTTCTCTAGCCAGGCCTAGTTCCAATATATAAGCACTGCATCAACTAGCACATGATATACCAGATCATAACTGCATACCCTTACTGAATCGGCACCATGCACCGCATAACTCATCATCTGACCACAATGACGCTCCCTGAACCTTAATAGCCAAGGTCCACGAATCTGATGCTCCCAATGCACCTCATAACAAATATACATACACCCTGGTATAATGATGACGATACTACCACAACGGAGGAAATGTGTAGAAATTCATACTCAACTGCAGAGTTAACAAATCCTTGAATACCTCATCGTGACTAGAATCATCACTTCATTATGAACCTGAATAATGGTATTTGATCTTTAACATACACTTCACATAACCTCATCGCCCTGATCCCTGATCCGATAATCTCGTCTCACCCAGAATGAACTGCTCAGAAAACAAATCACCTTAAACATGGCCAACAACCCCACATGATACCACATCGCGCCAATAGACCATAACTCGAACATGATAATAAGAAATGACACATGATGGAACTATTCAGCTCAAGCAACTAATATGAATTCTTACCAGAAAATAGGAAATAAAAAACAAGAAAATAAATACATATTAACCCTTCTAATCATCACACTGTTGCGGCGTGCAACCCGATCCAAATAACATACCCGTGGAGGCGCGCCACCCGATCCCATAATAAAACTCACATGAGAAAATATACACAGAGCTGAATTGCTCACTATTACAAATTACTGAATATCGATCACAAGCACGCTAAGTGCATAATACCATCCTGGGGAGACTGATAGAGCCGTATGCAACAAAACTCAAGCACAACTGAGGTGCGATATATATATATATACACTCTGGATCTCAAGAGCTATACTGCTCACATAACATCCCCACTACGCGGGACCCCAACACATAAGAAATTATTAAATCCGTTTCACAACTCACATGGCACAATCACAATAACACAGGAATTTGACGAAGACGAAACAACACCCGCTGTTCTAATACCTTTCCATGAAAAGCGCTCTACTGAAAGGAACATGCCTGGCTCATACGGAGTCCATAATCATATTCAAATCCATCCACAAAACATCGAGCCACCTTGCTCGCCAACTAAGCTAGTAGCTTTCGCCTGGGTCCATATTAACCCACTTTCTCTCATAATACACGAGAACAACCATCATCACCGGGACTAACACCCCCATAATCCATAATCAACTGACCGAACGCCCTTCAGGCGTAAATTCTTAATTAAGAAATATTGCACTTCTTTATGCTCAATCCAAATCTGAAATCCATCAAGTGACTACATGTCACTCTTTATACAATCTTTCGCGGTCATGCTTCCACGACCTCCCACACAAGGCAACAAGTCTGCCCATCCATAATACCGACCACACTAAGTCCGCAAAACACATCAAGAACCCATGACCAGGGTACAAAGCCTCTTTCACCGAATATCAATCTCAAGTGACACTAAAGATAACACCAGCTTACTCTGAACTTTCAAATCACTTTGTCTTGCTCTTCCGAGATCATGACATCCTTATAAACATCAGACCTCAATCTCGATTCTTACTCCCAGTTATATACTGCTTCCCGCACCTAACATACCAACATGAGGTAGCGCAAGAATTCCATCATAACTTCCGAACCACCAATAGGGTGAACACTTCATCATATAGAAACTTTTTACTTGACTCAATTCAAGAGTACCATCTCAACACACGAGTGAATTCCCATTATTACCCAATCATGCAAATCCTTCAGTAGTAGTCTATACCACCATAATCCTTCCGGGGTCTGCCTATACCTGACCGACTATAGCACTCAAATGCTCCCACATGAGATTCATTACGACGGCCGACAAGCCCCGCACACACCGACACAAACCACGTGCATACTAATTCACATTAAATGAACCGATCACTGCCGCAAATGTGCCATTTCAACCATGGCTAATCAATCTATCTTCTTTTAATCATCTTCAACTGCCTCAGGAATAATAACAACTTCCTTTAACCCATAGCAAACTCAACCCTCACTCATCCCGAGTGACCTTGATTCACGAGACTATGCTACCCAAATCCCGCAACCCGTCTCTACCCTTCTAATAATCTTTTCTTCAATCCAGAGTCTATTTCTCTCACTCCTCCAATGCTATCCTGCATGCTAAAACACATCATAGAACATTCCACCCATCCTTCTTTTTCTCAGAAATTACTCTGCAAAATCTCGACTCTCGATCATACTGCTGCCTGAACCCTTAACGCCGCATTCTTAACTTTTGAACTCACTAGAACCGCTATTGAGAGTCACCCACTCTGACTAGTCCCGAATACAATCAACTCCAAGGCTCTCCTAGCACAACAACATCCCTTTCAAGGAAACACGTGACTGAGTCACTATCCTTACAACTCGCCCATGCCTTAAGCCTAATTCCCGAATCTTCCAAAGCCTAACCCTGGCCCGACAGGGCCAACTTTTGCACATACTCATCAAACCCCATGCACAATCACCATTTTACTCCTTTCCCTTAGCTGAAATAACTTGCCAACACGCCGACAATCCGCGACCCGATGCGAAGACAACCCTACGACCCAACTGTAGATGGTGGGACTCCCTCACTTTGCCACTGCCTGACTTCCACTTCTTACACCTGGCTTCTTAGAAATGGAACCACCGCCTAGCCTTACTTCAAGACCGTTCTATGTAGCTCTCAAACCAGCAGATCACCAGGACTTCACGCTCTCCGAAGATCATCCTTCTCTAGCTGCCTTCATTAACAACACTTATCCAGTACTGAACCACCGCACTTCACGATCCCTGCCAACCGCATTCTTCAACACTTCTTCTCGATACTCTGGCCTCACGCAACCGAAGAAACCATAGCACCGAAGAACCTAACACATTCCATCCGATCAATGACGACGACTACACGTCACATGTGCATATCCCACCTCACTTGAAGACGCCAAGTCTCACTACCTTATCAACCCCAACCGGACCATTCATAACCCAAATGCCCTTCCTCTGCCGACACAAGAGCACTGAAATCTCGAAACCAAACTCTGATAAGACCTCCCTTCAAACCATTCATCACCCTCAACATAGGGGCAAGCATTCTATCATCATAACGACACCGCGTCAACCAATTGCAAGCATCATCACTACCTGAGCATAGCCTTAAGGCTCCCAGAAACACAGCTACTGAGCTAAAATAACTTATTATTCCTCTGCAGGGCCATAACAACAGCCACGACTAATTACACATGGAAGCATCTCGAATTACATTTGTAGCATCATTCCCATTCCTCAAATTCCTGATCCATAGAAAGCGCTTCGCGACGCATAAGGTTTTGTAGGAATGAACATAGGCATAAGACTCAAAGTAATCAACTCGCACGATGAAGGATCAAGAAGGGAAGTACTCCTAACGGCCCTGTAGCCTCTCGAAGATAAGTACAGACGTCTCCGTACCGATCCGCAAGACTCTACTAGACTTGCTCATGACTCGTGAGACCTACGGGAACCTAGCACTCTGATACCATGTTATCACAACCCAAAAAGGTCGTGATGGCGCCGGACGACAAGGTAAGGCAAGCCAAAACATTAATTAATTGAAATAACTTTTCATTTTTAAATCATTTATGAAAACACTTCCTTTCACTTTATTACATAATAACCAAATAAAAGTCTGTTAATTAAAACAATGGTTTAAAGATTACACTTAAGCAATTATATCCCAATACATATCCCAGAATCCAGTGTCACAAGTACATGAGCAGTTTCTAAGAATTCAACAATCATTACAAGCCTGTCGGAAAAACAACTGGATAAGGAAATTTAAATGAAATAGGTACGGTACGAATGAGACTCTGTCAGCTGCGGATCGCCTCCGGAGGATGCAGCTCGCCTAAGTCTCCGAAGTCTCCTCATTTCTATGAAAGTACCTGTACAATAAAAATGCACGGCAAGTGCAGCATGAGTACAAAACAACGTGTACTCAGTAAGTCGCCCGCCTAAACTCAGAGAGGTAGTGACGAGAGGTCGAATTAGACACTCACTAAGGGCCAACAATTTATTTAACAGTGTAAAATAACACGATAAGCATGTAAAGGCAATAAAGCAGCATGTATGTAAGGCACTGAACTCCAGGTAAATACTGGAAATAAACAACAAATACCACTTTCTCATTATTTTCCTAATATCTTAAATAAACAATTGCCTCTTTATTTTCTCCCAAATATCTTATCACTTTAAAATCATGTAGAAAACATTTAACAGTTTAACGTGCGCATACGGGATAAGAATAACCGGCTTGAGCCGTCATAATAATCACTCTGTGCACTGCCGAGGATCGAACGACCCCTACCAAAGTGCACCTCTCAATAAAATACTCATGTCTATGCACTGCCGAGGATCGAACGACCCGTACCAAAAGTGCATCTCTCAGTATAATAACCCTCTCTGTGCACTGCCGAGGATCGAACGGCCCATCCCATAAGTGCACCTCTCAATATAATAATCATATCTATGCACTACCGAGGATCGAACAGCCCGTACCAAAAGTGCATCTCTCAATGTAATAATCCTCTCTATGCACTGCCGAGGATTGAACGGCCCGTCCCTTAAGTGCACCTCTCAATATAATAATCATATCTATGCACTGCCGAGGATCGAACGGCCCGTACCAAAAGTGCATTCTAAACCCGCCGTGGCGTACAAACCGCTCCCATGAGAGTAGGGGAAATAACACTCCGCTCGCGGAATGTAAATTGCGAAGCGGTCACATGCAGACATGCACAATCAACAATCCACCCCAAATACGCCGAGAACACAAATACTCAAGTAAATGATCGATTTCTCTTTTTAAAAACCACAAATAGCATTTAAATCCCTTTTTCGAAATTCACTTGCCGAGTTTTATATAGCGTTTAATAACACAACCTCATTCGGAAGTACAATTGCCCGTGAAGGAAATAAATTCTCTAAACTCTAATCTTCATTAGTCATTAAATTACAATTTCGATTATATTAGCAGTCTAACATCACAGACAAGATCACAGGTACAACAGGTAAGGCATGCTAGTGGGTCCTAGGCTACCCGGACATGGCATAGTAGTAGCTACACACAGACTCCCTTCACCTCGTGCGTACGTAGCCCCCGAAGATAATAGCATGTATTGAATTAATTCACCTAGGGGGGACGATTCCCCCTCACAAAGTTAGAAAGGAGACTTACCTCGCTTCGAAATTCCAACACAGGCTTCCAAGCCCCTCAGATGACTCCAACGGACACACAACGCTCCGAAACTACCACATAGTGGCACAAGAATGAAAATTCATCCTAATACTCACAACAAATTCAGATTACACTTTTCCAACCCCGCTCGGAAAAATAACCAAAATGCCCTCGGGACCACGTGCCCCGAAATTTGAAATTCTCGAAGATACATACTACCCATAGCTCTACTAGTTCAATCATGCAATTTACTCTACATTCCATACTCAAATTCGTGGCTAAATTCCAAATTTACATTTTCTAGGTTTCTTCAAAAATTTCCCAAACTCCTACCAATTTCCATGCCTAATCCATGCATATAATCTTGTATTTACCTAACAAACGGAAGGAATTAACTTACCTTGATGCCTGACGAGAATCCCCCTTGAAATGCTCTCTAAAAATCGCCCATGACAATGAAAAATGGGTAAAATGACATAAACCCGTCTTTAAAACATTCTGCCCAGGCCTCTTTCGCACCTGCGATCCAGTGGCTGCCCCTGCGGCTCCGCACCTGTGGAAATTCCGTCGCAGGTGCGGCTCTGACTCAACCCAGCATTTCTCGCTTCTGTGGTCCATACTTCGCACCTACGCTTCCGCAGGTGCGACCATCTTCCGCACCTACGGCCTCCTCAGCATCAGCCCAGACCTCGCACCTGCGGTGCCCTTAGCCGCACCTGTGGTCATAGCCTCGCAGGTGCGGTTACACCAGATGACAACAGTCTTCAGCCTTCTTCAACTTCAACATTGATCCGTTAACCACCCGAAGTCCACCCGAGGCCCCCTGGGACCCCGTCCAATCACACCAACCTGTCCCAAAACATGACACGGACTTGCTCGAGCCCTCAAATCACTTCAAAAAATGCTGAAATTACGAATCGCACTCAAATCCAATTCTTTAAGAACTTAGAGTTTCAAACTTCTACATCCGACGCCGAAACCTATCAAATCACACCCGATTGACCTTAAAATTTTCACACAAGTCATATTTAGCATTACGGACCTGCTCCAACTTCCGGAATCACATTTCGACCTCGATATCAAAACTTCCACTTCCGGTCGGATTTCTCAAAAACCTTCAAATTCCTATCTTTAGCCAAATGGCTTCAAAATGACCTATGGACATCCAAATTCACTTCCGATTGCGCTCCCAACTCCAGAATCACCGTACGAAGCTGTCCCCAGACTCAGAATCCCAAACGGACATCACCCTCACTGATATGCACTTCAAGCCCAAATTCATGAAATCCTTCTAAAATGCTAAATTCCACAATATACGCCGAAGCGCTCCCGGGTTATCCAAACCCTGAGCCGGACATACATCCAAGTCCGAAATCATCATACAAACCTGCTGGAACCTTCAAATCCTGATTCGGAGGTCGTTTACTCAATATTCCAATCTTAGCTTATTTCTCCAACTTAAGGCTTCTGAAATGAGAATTTTCTTTCCAAATAAATTCTAAACTTCTTGGAATTCAATTCCGACTACGCCCACGGGTCATAATACCTGAAACGAAGCTGCTCACGACTTCAAATCGCTGAACGACGCGCTAGATCTCAAAACGACCGGTCTGGTCGTTACACAAAACCTAGCCGGGGTTAATATGTTGTCAACATAATAACCCTTTAGGAAAAGCCTTGTCCAAAAGTCCATTGGGGTTTCCATAATCCCAATGGATGCAACCACGATTTTTGCATTAATTTGGAGAAATAAGTGCTAATATGCTAATCACTGAGGTATAAGTAGTCGAATCTAGAAGGGGAAAAAGGTCTAACCTTATTTGTTTTGCAGAAATGAGACACGAAGTCCCCAGGTTCGGCATGGTCCAAAGAATCCACCATTATTTCTGGATTGGTGGGAGGACCTTTCGCCAAGTGACAAACACCATGTGAAAAGGGTCCTTGGAAACTTACCCTCTTTACTGGATATCCAACCAAACAATTGTAGCGACCCGACCGGTCGTTCCATGAGATTAGCCCCATTTTCCCCGCTTCTGCTTTATCGTATGTTGCTTAGACTATTTATGTTATGTTGGGTCAGTTGATTCGGGTTCAGAGTGGTCGTGGTGAGAACTGAGACACTTAGTCTCTTAAATTAGCTTAATAGTTGCAAAAGTCAATTGAGAGTTGACTTATTGGTAAATGACCTCGGAATGCGGATTTTATGGCTTTGATAGCTTGGTTAGGTGATATGGGACTTAGGAGGGTGTTCGGAATGAAGTTTTGACGACCGGTGTAGAATTAGGCTTGAATTGGCGAAAGTTAGTTTTTGGCGATTTCCGGCGGCAGTGGAAAATAGACTATCGGGGTCAGAATGGAATTCCAGAAGTTGGAGCAGGTTTGTAATGTCATTTTGGATATGTGTGCAAATTTTTAGGTCAATCGGATGTGTTTTGATTGGTTTCGGCATCATTGGCGAAATTTAGAAGTTTCAAAGTTCATAGGCTTCAATTTGATGTAATTTTGGTGTTTTTGCGTTGTTTTTAATGTTTCGAAGGCTCGAATAAGTTTGAATGATGGTATGGGGTGTGTTGGTAGGATTTTTTGAGGTCCCGAGGGCCTCGGGTGTGTTTCAGATGCCCAAACGGGCACTTTTGGTCTTTGGGAGATTGCTAGTTTTCTGGTGTTTTAGCAGCAGTGATTTCTTCACTGCAATCGCGTGGATTCATCCGCTATCATGTAGAGTAAAAGATTGGGGCAGGCAATTTTTTCTATGCGATAACGTAATAAGGATTGCGATCACATAGGTTGGGCAGGTGAAGCAGTGCGATCGCGTGGCACTTTGTGCGATCGCATAGAGGTTCTGAGGCGCGTGTGTGGGGTGGATATTTGAGCTATGCAAACGCGTGTATTGGTATGAGAACGCATAGAGTGGTTTGGGCTCTGCATCGCGATCACGTGGCTGGAGTCGCGATCGCACTGAAGGGAATTATAGTGCTGGGCAGAATGTTTAAAAGACCATTTTTGCGAAATTAGTCCATTTCTCCTCCATTGTTGAACGAGTTTAGAGCTTTTTGAGAGGGTTTGAAGAGGAAATAGAAGGGAATCACTTGGAGGTAAGGTTTTCAACTTCATAACTCGTTTCTATGTCATTTTCTAAGTAATTAAACCAGAAATTTGTTGAATTTAAACCCAAAATTGGGAAGATTAGGTGCATGAGAATTGAAAATTCTTTTGGTGATTTGAGTGGGCAATTGTGGTACGATTTTGGTGTTCTTGGTGTGTATAGAATCGTGGGAGGACGAGGATTCTAGTGATGTAAATTCTATTGAATTTCGAGATGTGGGTTCGGGGATCGGGTTTGGCCGAATTTCGAGAATTGTGTCTAAATTGATAGTTTTCGATTGGGTTTTGTACCTTTAGCGTATATTTATGATGTTAATCTGGTTTTGATTAGATTCGGAGTAATCAGGAGCCAATTTGAGGGGAAAGAGCATCACGGATTAGTATTGTGGCCCGGTAGAGGTAAGTAATGGCTATAAATCTTGTCTTGAGGGTATGAAACCCCGGACTTCATATTTCTCACTGTTTGCGCACATGTCGGATGACGAGTATGTGGGGCAACTGATATTTGTATTGGACTTGGTCCTCTCCGCGGCAACTATTGAGTTGCGTATTTTTACTCTAAATCGTATGTTAAATTGTGTTAAGAAACTATTGATATATTTGGGCTATTAGCCATGTTTGGGGCCTCGTGCCGACTTGTTTAGACCCCTTGGTGGATTTTTACTGCTATTTCCTCATTGTTGATTTATGATTTACACTCAGTCATGTTATGTTTAACTGATTTCGAAACTCAGCCTTATTTACACTGTTTTGAAATATAAAATGATGTTTTGGGTCGAGTACCCCGTTTTACTGATACGCCCGAGGGGCTTTTGGGAGTTTCTGACTGAGTGAGGCTGAGGGCATGATTGTGAGGATATGATACGCCACGAGGTGGCTTGATATTAGTGCTTGGGCTGAAGGAGCTCCTCCATAGTCTGTACACACCCCAAGTGAGCATAGATACCTAATGAGTGCGAGTGCCGAGTGCCGAGTGACGAGTGATTGGGAGGCATGGGTGACAGTGAGGCTGCCCGAGGGGCTGATACTGAGTGGCTGTGAGGTATGCTAAGTGATGTTCTTCCCGAGGGGCGATTTATGATTCATGTTTTTGCCTGAGGGGCTATTTATGACTTATTTCATTTTACACTAAATTCTTCAGGTATTTTTATTTCTGAAATTATTGGAAAAGACATTTTTCAAAGGATTTTACTGAAGTTCGTTTTAAGGGATGTTGATTTCATATATATATATATATATAGCGTACTCACATTACTCCGTGCACCCCTGTGAGCAGATACATGTGCTGATACCGAGCGTTAGCCGTCTATTCCGGGCGGAGCCGGAGTTCGGGACATAGAGGTAGCTGTCCAGCGTCCGCAATATCTCTGTTTTCCCTTCTTATGTTGTACCTAGTTATTCGTCTCGAGGTTTTGTATTATAATAGTAGAATTTTTGGTATATTCCTTAGATACTCATGACATGTTGGCTCCGGATTTTAGGGATGGTTTTAGACTGTTTAACTGTTTATTTTGCCTAATGGATTCAATAATTCTATATACGGTTACGAATGTTGAAAATGGTTGGGATTTTGGAAAGAAATTGTAAATATGTGATTGTTGGCTAGCCTAGTTCCACGATAGGCTCCATCATGGCCGGTTTAGGATTTGGGGTCGTGACAAGTTGGTATCAGAGCCTAGGTTACATAGGAATCAACGTCATGAGCAGGTTTAGTAGAGTCTTGCGGATCGGTACAGAGACGTCTGTACTTATCTTCGAGAGGCTACGGAACCCTTAGGAACAATCTCATTTTTCTTGAATTCTGCCGTGCCATTTTGTTGATTCTGGAAATCTAAACTTCTGTTGTGTCCTTCTCTTATAGATGGTGAGGACTCGCGCTACCGATCAGGGTGGTCAGTCACCAGCTAGACCGCGAAAAGTCGAGGCCATGGTAGAGGTAGGGGCCAGCTCGTGCAGAACCTAGTGCAATGCCAGTTGATCCCCTACTGTTCGGGATCAGATTCCTGCCGCAGATACTCCAGCGGGACAGGCTCCGGCACCGACATTGCCTATTATTTTTCCGGGTCTTCAGGATACCTTGGCTCGGATCTTGATTGTGTGTACCACCCTTGCTCAGTCATTTGCCGCTACTTCTCAGGCCGGGGAAGGCAGTCAGACTCCAGTTTCCCAGACACCTGAGCAGGGTACTCAGGGCCATCAGATACCGGGGCCGGTTTCAGCCCAGCCGGTTGCTCCAGTTGGGGACTTCGTGGTTCCATCTATGCCAGAGGACGAGCAGCGTAGACTGGAGAGGTTTAGTAGACTTCAGCCTCTGACATTCAGTGGTGATGAGGGCGAGGATGCCCAGAGTTTTCTAGATAAGTGTTAGAGGATGCTTCGTACTGGTGGGATTTTGGAGACCAGTGGGGTCTCGTTTGCTACTTTTTAGTTTTCTGATGCTACTTTCACTTGGTGGGAGTCTTATGAGAGGCGTAAGCCTGTTGGTTCAACACCTCTCACCTGGAAGCAGTTCTCCACTATATTTCTGGAGAAATATGTACCCTAGTCTCACAGGGAGGAACAACGCATGCATTTTGAGCAACTGCGTCAGGGGGAGCTATCAGTGACGCAGTATGAGATGTGGTTTTTGGAGTTGGCTCGTCACGCCACCGAGTTGGTTCCTACCGATAGGGAGAGGATTAGAAGGTTCGTGGATGGCCTCACTTATCAGCTCTGCCTTTTCATGACTTGGGGGAGGGTATCAGATGCTACATTTGAGCAGGTTGTTGATATTGCTCGAGATATTGAGTCAGTTCGTGGCCAGGAGCGGGAGGAGAGGGAGGCCAAGAGGCCTCGTGGATTGGGTGGTTCTAGTGGTGCTCCTTCCAGGGGCAGTTTCAGCATGGTAGAGGCCGTTCATTCAGGCCTCCTCAGTCAGTCCGCCCAACCTATAACGGTGCACCTTCGGGGCATGGTCCTCGCGGTTCTCAGCCAGGCCGTTATTCATTCGGTTCCCTTCCAGCCTAGAGTGCAGCTCGAGCACCACCAGTTCAGAGTTCCTCTATGCATGAGTCTTCTAGTGGCCATTCTGGTGCCAGGGTTTTCTATCAGTCCCCGCGTCCAACTCCAGGGAGTTGTTTTGAGTGTGGAGAGTTTTGGCACATGTGGAGGCAGTGTCCCTGTTGTCCCGGTGGTTCTTCTCAGCAGAGGGGCCAACCCTTGAATTCAGCTCCAGTTACTTCACCACCCGCCCAGGCAGCTAGGGGTGGTAGTCAGTCAGCTAGAGGCCGCCCTAGAGGGGGAGGTTGAGCAAGTAGAGGTCAGGCCCGTATGTATGCGTTTCCAGCCAGGCCAGATGCTATGGCCTCCGATGCAGTGATCGCAGACATTGTCTCAGTCTGTCGCCGAGATGCTTTGGCTTTATTTGACCCTGGTTCTACATATTCCTATGTTTTATCATATTTTTCCCATTTTCCGGATATGCCCCGTGAGTCTTTAGTTACGTCTGTTCAAGTGTCAACTCCGGTGGGCGATAATATTGTTGTGGACCGTATGTATCGGTCGTGTGTGATATCTATGGGGGTCTGGAGACCCGAGTGGACCTACTGTTACTCAGCATGGTCGATTTTGATGTGATTTTTTGCATGGATTGGTTATCTCCGTGTCATGCTATTCTTGATTGTCACGCTAAGATCGTGACCTTAGCTATGCCAGGATGTCCGAGTGTTGAGTGGAGAGGTTCTTCTGAGTATATGCCTAGCAGGGTGATTTCCTACCCTAAGGCCCAACGCATGGTTGAGAAGGGGTGTTTATCTTATCTAGATTTTGTGAGGGATGTCAGTGGTGAGACTCCCGCTATTGATTCGGTTCCTGTGGTCCGTGACTTTCCGGACGTGTTTCCTACAGACCTGCCATGCATGCCACCTGACAGGGACATTGATTTTGGTATTGACCTGATGCCAGGAACCCAACCTATTTCTATTCCACCTTATGTATGGCACTAGCGGAGCTAAATGAATTAAAGGAGCAACTTCAGGAACTCCTAGATAAGGGGTTCATTCGGCCTAGTGTGTCACCTTGGGGTGCACCGGTGTTGTTTGTATAGAAGAAGAATGGTTTTATCCGTATGTGTATTGATTATCGGCAGCTGAACAGAGGTATGGTGAAGAACTGGTATCCCTTTCCTCGTATAGATGACTTGTTTGATCAGTTACAGGGTGCCAGGGTATTTTCCAAGATTGACTTGCGTTTCGGCTATCATCAGTTGAAGATTCGGGGGCCAGACAATCCGAAGACTGCTTTCAGGACTAGATATGGTCATTATGAGTTTCTGGTTATGTCTTTCCGGCTGACCAATGCCCCACAAGCCTTTATGCACTTGATGCGCAGTGTATTCCGGCCTTATCTGGATTCTTTCGTCTTCGTGTTTATTGGCGATATCTTGGTGTATTCCCGATCCCGGGAGGATCATGAGCAACATTTGAGAGTTGTGCTTCAGACCCATATGGAGAAGAGTTTGTATGCAAAATTTTCAAAGTGTGAGTTCTAGGTTGATTCAGTAGCGTTCTTGGGGCACGTGGTGTCTAATGAGGGTATTCAGGTTGACCCAAAGAAGATAGAGGCAGTGAGGAGCTGGTCTAGATCGTCATCAGCTACCGAGATTCGTAGTTTCCTTGGTTTGGCAGGGTACTATCCGTTTCGTAGAGGGATTTTCATCTATTTCAGCACCTATAACCAGACTGACCCAGAAGGGTGCTCAATTCAGGTGGACTGAGGAGTGTGAGGAGAGCTTTCAGAAGCTCAAGTCAGCTTTGACTACAACTCCGGTATTGATTTTGCCTACGAGTTCAGGTTCTTATACAGTTTACTGTGATGCCTCGAGAGTTATCCTTGGAGAGGTTTTGATGTAGGACAGTAAGGTGATTGCCTACGCGTCCAGACAGTTGAAGGTGCACGAGAAGAATTATCCAGTGCACGATCTTGAGCTAGCAGCTATTGTCCACGCCTTGAAGATTTGGCCTAATTATTTGTATGGAGTGCATTGTGAGATTTTCACTGATCACTGTAGTTTGCAGCATCTGCTTAAGCAGAAGGATCTGAATTTGCATCAGGGGATGTGGTTGGATCTTCTCAAGGATTATGACCTCACTATTTTATATCATCCGGGGAAGGCCAATGGAGTGGCCGATGCCCTGAGTCGCAGAGCAGAGAGTTTGGGGAGTCTAGCCTACCTTCCAGTAGCAGAGCGACCATTAGCACTTAATGTTCAGGCTTAAGCGGGTCAGTTGGTGAGATTGGATCTATCAGAGCCCCCACGAGTATTGGCTTGTGTAGCCTCCAAGTCTTCTCTTTATGATCAGATTAGAGCACACCAGTATGATGATCCACACTTGCTCGTTCTTCAAGACAGTGTCCTTCACGGCGTGCCCAATATGGATGGACTTCGAGATTTGATTCTAGCTGAGGCCCATAGTTCGCGGTATTCCATCCATCCGGGTTCCGCAAAGATGTATCAGGATCTGAGACAACATTATTAGTGGAGGCGGATGAAGAGAGATATTGTTGAGTTTGTGGCTCGGTGTCTCAGTCAGCAGGTCAAGTATGAGCACCAGAGACCAGGTGGATTGCTTCAGACATTAGATATTCCGGAGTGGAAGTGGGAGTAGATCACCATGGACTTTGTAGTTGGACTCCCACGGACTCGGAGGAGGTTTGATGCTATATGGGTTATTGTGGATCGGCTGACCAAGTCCGCGCACTTTATTCCTGTTGGTACTACTTATTCTTCGGAGCGGTTAGATGAGATTTATATCAGGGAGATTGTCCGATTGCATGGGGTTCCATTTTCTATCATTTCTGATAGAGGTACTCAGTTCACATCTCAGTTTTGGAGAGCCGTACAGAGAGAGTTGGGTACTCAGGTCGAGTTGAGCATATCGTTTCATCCTCAGACTAGTCGGAGCGTACTATTCAGATTTTGGAGGATATGTTGCGTGCCTGTGTCATTGATTTTGGGGGTTCATGGGACCAGTTTCTACCACTCGCGGAGTTTGCTTATAATAATAGTTATCAGTCGAGTATCCAAATGGCTCCGTATGAGGCTTTATATGGTAGGAGGTGCAGATCTACGGTTTGTTGGTTTGATCCAGGCGAGGCTAGGCTATTGGGCACAGACTTGGTTCAGGATGCGTTGGGTAAGGCGAAGTTTATTCAGGAGCGGCTTTGCACGGCGCAGTTAGACAGAAGAGTTATGCGGACCGGAAGGTCCGAGATGTGTCTTTCATGATTGGGGAGAAGGTCATGCTGAAAGTGTCACCCATGAAGGGTGTTATGAGGTTCGGGAAGAGGGGAAAGTTGATTCCTAGGTTCATTGGGCCATTTGAGGTGCTTCAGAGGATTGGGGAGGTGGCTTATAAACTTGCCTTGCCTCCCAACTTATCGAGTATTCATCCGGTGTACCATGTTTTGATGCTTCGGAAGTATGTTGGTGACCCGTCTCATGTTTTGGACTTCAACACGGTTCACCTCGAGGGTGATATGTCATATGAGATAGAGCTAGTGGATATTTTGGGTCGTCAGGTCAGAAAGCTGAGGTCTAAGGATATAGATTCGGGTTCGGCGTGGTCGTGGTGAGAACTGAGACACTTAGTCTCTTAAATTAGCTTAATAGTTGAAAAAGTCAATTGGGAGTTGACTTATTGGTAAACGACCTCGGAATGTGGATTTTATGGCTCAGATAGCTGCGATATGTGATTTGGGACTTAGGAGTGTGTTCGGAATTAAGTTTTGATGACCGATGTAGAATTAGGCTTGAATTGGCGAAAGCTAGTTTTTGGTGATTTTCGGTTGGCAGTGGAAAATAGGCTATCGGGGTCGGAATGGAATTCCTCAAGCTGGAGCAGGTTTGTAATGTCATTTTGGATATGTGTACAAATTTTCAGGTCAATCGGATGTGTTTTGGTTGGTTTCGGCATCATTGGCGAAATTTAGAAGTTTCAAAGTTCATAGGCTTGAATTTGATGTAATTTTGGTGTTTTTGCATTGTTTTTGGTGTTTCAAAGGCTCGACTAAGTTTGAATGATGGTATGAGGTGTGTTGGTAGATTGGTTGAGGTCCCGGAGGCCTCGGGTGTGTTTCAAATGCTCAAACGGGCACTTTTGGTCTTTGGGAGATTGCTGGTGTCTGGTGTTTTAGCAGCAGTGATTTCTTCACTGCGATCGCGTGGATTCATCTGCGATCGCGTAGAGTAAAAGATTGGGGCAGGCAATTTTTTCTATGCGATCGCGTAATAAGTATTGCGATCGCATAGGTTGGGCAGGTGAAGCAGTGCGATCGCGTGGCACTTTGTGCGATCACATATAGGTTCTGAGGCACGTGTGTGGGGTGGATATTTTAGCTATGCGAACACGTGTATTGGTATGCAAACGCGTAGAATATTCTGGGCTCTGCATCGTGATCGCGTGGCTGGAGTCGCGATACTGAAGGGAATTATAGTGCTGGGCAGAATGTTTAAAAGGCCATTTTTGCGAAATTAGTCCATTTCTCCTCCATTGTTGAACGGGTTTAGAGCTTTTTGAGAGGGTTTGAAGAGGAAATCGAAGGGAATAACCTGGAGGTAAGGTTTTCAACATCATAACTCGTTTCTATGTTATTTTATATGTAATTAAACCGAAAATTTGTTGAATTTAAACCCAAAATTGGGGGATTAGGTGCATGAGAATTGAAAATTATTTTGGTGATTTGAGTGGGCGATTGTGGTCCGATTTTGGTGTTCTTTGTAAGTATAGAATCTTGGGAGGACGGAGGATTCTATTGATGTAAATTTTATCGAATTTCGAGACGTGGGCCCGGGGCTCGGGTTTGGCCAAATTTCGAGAATTGTGTCTAAATTGATAGTTTTCGATTGAGTTTTGTTCCTTTAGCGTATATTGATGATGTTAATCTGGTTTTGATTAGATTCTGAGCAATCAGGAGCCAATTTGAGGGGCAAGAGCATCGCGAATTAGTATTGTGGCTCGGTAGAGGTAAGTAATGGCTATAAATCTTGTCCTGAGGGTATGAAACCTCGGACTTCATATTTCTCATTGTTTTTAGAATGGCGCACATGTCGGATGACGAGTATATGGCGCACACTAATTTTTGGATTGGACTTGGTCCTCTCCGCGGCAACTATTGAGTTGCGTATTTTTACTCTAAATCGTATGTTAAATTGTGTTAAAAAACTATTGATATATTTGGGCTATAAGCCATGTTTGGGGCCTCGTGCCGACTTGTTTCGACCCCTTGGGGAATTTTTACTGCTATTTCCTCACTGTTGATTTATGATTTACACTCAGTCATGTTATGTTTAACTGATTTCGAAACTCAGCCTTATTTACACTGTTTTGAAATATAAAATGATGTTTTGGGTCGAGTACCCCGTTTTACTGATTCGTCCGAGGGGCTTTTGGGAGTTTCTGGCTGAGTGAGGCCGAGGGCCTGATTGTGAGGATATGATATGCCACGAGGTGGCTTGATATTAGCGCTTGGGCTGAAGGAGCCCCTCCAGAGTGTGTACACAACCCTATTGAGCGCAGGTACCTACTGAGTGCGAGTGCCGAGTGACGAGTGATTAGGAGGCATGAGTCACAATGAGGCTGCCAGAGGGGCTGATACTGACTAGCTGTGAGGTATGCTGAGTGATGTTCTGCCCGAGGGGCGATTTATGATTCATGTTTTTTCCCGAGGGGCTATTTATGACTTATTTCATTTTACACTAAATTCTTCAGGTATTTTTATTTCTGAAATTGTTGGAAAACACATTTTTCAAAGGATTTTACTGAAGTTGGATTTTAAGGCATGTTGATTTCATATATAAATATATGTATATACTGTTGGAAAGAAAGATTGTGCATATTGTGAACCGATGATTTGATTTTATGTGTTTCTTACTGCTTAAGACTTGATTTATTTTCTTTACTACTGAGTTGGCGTACTCACATTACTCCCTGCACCCCTGTGTCCAGATACAGGTGCTGATACCGAGCGTTAGCCGTCTATTGCGTGCAGAGCCGGAATTCGGGACATAGAGGTAGCTGTCCAGCGTCCGTAGAATCTCTGTTTTCCCTTCTTATATTGTACCTAGTTATTCGTCCCGATGTTTTGTATTCTAATAGTAGACTTTTTGGTATATTCCTTAGATGCTCATGATATGTTGGCTCCAGATTTTGGGGATGATTTTAGACTGTTTAACTGTTTATTTTGCCTAATGGATTTAGTAATTCTATATACGTTTACAAAATGTTGAAAATGGTTGGGATTTTGGAAAGAACTTGTAAATATGTGATTGTTGGCTAGCCTAGTTCCACGATAGGCGCCATCACGGCCTGTTTAGGATTTGGGGTCGTGACAACAATATGTTGATGGAAGCGTCCACTATGTTCTGGGACGGAGAAAGGTCCGTGTTCCATTTTGGCAACGTAGAAATGACTCCTCTCTTGGAAGAGATAGGGGGATTCGCTGGATTACCTTAGGACAGTACGAGTTTATTGGTGCCGGAAAACCGTGCCGCTAGGGGGTTCCTGAAAATGATGGGTTTGAAAAAGAAAGATGATTTGGAGTTCCTGAAGGAGTCCTACATACCCTTTGACTTCCTCTACGAACGATATGGTCATATCAAATACTATCGTTTCTTCCATGAAGAATGCTCTATATTTTCCTTGGGTCATATTCACCGCAGGGTTTTTGTGTTAGTTGTTTGCTTCCTGGGGTATGATAGTGTTTCCAAGCAAAGGAGACAGGATTCACACTAGACTGGCTATGGTAGCCAAAACATTAATGGAAGGGATCGAGGGGCAAACATATACCATTGTCCCTATGATCATAGCTGACATCTACCGAGCCTTGGACCATTGCCAGAAGGGTTTCAAACACTTTGAGGGTTGTAATATGCTACTACAGGTTTGGTTATTGGAGCATCTCCAAAGGCGTCAATAACGTCAAGAGTTTCCACGAAGGGCGTGGAATGATCATATAGCCTTTAATCACCCTAAGAGAATAACTTACATCCCAGACAGATTTGCTCAACCGGAAAATGCTACAGAATGGGCGTACTTTTTTGACAATTTTACTGAGGACGAGGTTCAATGGATGTTCAAATGGTTCCCTACCGGTGAGTTCATCATCAGATATAGGGACGCTCCGCACCTGGTGTTGATCGGGTTAAGGGGCATATAACCTTATGTTCCCATCAGGGTTATGAGACAGGCAGGCAGGAAGCAAGTTATACCGCGAGTTTCTAAAATGAGTCATTACAGGGTAGATTTTCAGGATGAAGACATCCCGTACAAATGTGAAGCTCAGCATATGTGGAATCTAAAGGTTATTGTAGAAACGAACACCATCGAGCTAGACAGGTACCACGCAGGGCATGTACATTTTACTTATCATGGTTGCAAGCATAGGTTAGTTTCTCCGATCATGTCCCTTTGAGACCCATCGAATGCTTTCACATTCATAGTCCCTGGTCGTATCTCATGTAAACCTTTGCCCAACCTCTTCAGAGTTATCAACGGGAAAATGTTGAGGATGGATCCTCCATCTATCAAAACTCTGGCGATGAACTTATCTTCACATTGCACTGTGATGTGCAGTGCCCTGTTGTGACTTAACCTTTCCGGTAGCAGTTCGTCTTCATGGAAGATGATCTTATGGCTTTCCAATACCTGTCCTACTGATGTTTAACTTAAAGTGTATATATTTCTATGTATATCGCCTCATATTTTACTTTTGTTTCGTTAGTTTTAGATGTTAAATATGATGATTTATATTAATTTGAAGTGTTTTTATGTTTAGGAATGATTCAGGATCAATTGGGGGCGAAACACGCGAAATTAGAGCCAAAACGGACGAAACCGGGAAATCGGCGATTTTGGGTGCCACAGGTAGCCCAGCCCCACCTGTGACTCTGTGGGCAATAGCTAAATATGGGGCAGCGCCCTGGGTGCCGGTGACGAGAATTTATCCTATTTTGCCCGGGACACAGTTATTTCGGCCCTAAACCTACCCAACACGTATAAAAGCAAGTCTAAGATTATTTTTGAAGGGTTGGACGCCACTTTGGAGGAAATATACACACGGGATCATTAGGAAGCGGAGGATTCTCGGTTTTTTTCATCTTTTTCTAGTATTTAAAATTTATGCAACATTTATGCAATTGTTTGATTTTAGCATGAGTGGCTAAACACCCATTGTTCTGGGGTTGTGATTTAGCCATGAATATTGTTATTCGACATTAGTTTAACCTTGATTATAGTTCACTCAATATATGGTTGTTTCTTCAATTCTGTATTTAATTTTTTAATTGTCTGGCTATCAGTTAGGTTCTATATACTATCTATTCTATGCTTGGGAAAGCCGTGTATAGATTAGAGAAGAATTGAAGAGAGCGCGCTCTTAACCTTTCAGGGGAGCAGATTTGTGGTAAGGATAGGAATATACCTAGTCACCGTGCTTAATTAAATATCGTAATCTTAATGTGTTCTAATAGATTAATTTCATAGGAATATAGGCGCTAATCTATTGGGAATGGGCGAGTAGTGCTTCGGGAGAAGGCTATGAGAGCATTTATCGATTAATTAGAAACCATGAGTGAATTATATTGAAGGGAGAGTTAATTAGAATGAAATACGAGTGGCGAATTGATCACAACCCTGGAATATTTGTCTCTATTGAATACACAACAATACTCTCGTTAATTGATAATTAGTTATTTCTTAGAATCGTAGTATAATATAGTTACATTCCTAGATTTTTATTTTGGCTTGATTAAATAACAATTATAGTGATTCAGTAAGTAGTTTACACAAGTCTCTGTGGGTTCGACACTCGATTTATCATTATATTACTTGTACGACCACGTATACTTGCGTGTGCGTTTGGGACCAACAAGTTTTTGGCGCCGTCGCCGGGGACTTGAATATAGACTACTTTCTAGTTTTTGCTTTAATTGTTTATTTCATCGAGTCTAATGTTACGTGATCTTTGCTCTAATCTCAGGAAATTCGATTGAATGCGTAGGGTCAGAAGCCAGGACAGACTTGACGGCTTTGACCCCGAACCTGAGAGAACATTTCACAGGAGGTTGAGGGAAGCAAGGGATACATACAATATTCAGGACCTCATTCAATTTTCTGTGAACATGGCAGAGGAACAACACATGGCTATTCAGGAGGTAGCAATGGCCGGTATTGCTAATGTTACCTCCAGCATCGTGAAGCCCAGAATCAATGGGCACTTTGAGCTGAAACAGAGCATGATCCAGTTACTTCATGCAAACGGGCAGTTTATAGGTCTTCCACACGAGGATCCTCAGCAACACATTCTGAACTTCTTGGAGATTAGTGATATGTATATCACTAACAGGGTCACGCCAAATTATGTGAGGCTCACACTTTTCCCATTCTCTCTGTTGGGAGAAGAAAAGTGATGGCTAAAGGTAGAACCATCTAATTCCATTACAACATGGAGCGATTTGGCGAGAAAATTTCTGGCAAGGTTCTTCCCTTCACGCAAGACTGCAAAGATCAGAAGTGAGATAGTCTCCTTTAAACAGAAAGCAGGCGAATATTTATATTCAACATGGGAAAGTCAAGGGGCTACTCAGAGACTGTCCTCATCACAATCAGACAAACAAGTGTTAGTTCACACTTTCATTGAGGGGCTCCATCCCCAAACAAAATTGTGGTAGATGCAGTAGCTGGAGGTCAGCTATTGGAGAAAAATTATGATGAAATATTTGCATTATTGAATAAATTCTCCAAAAGCAATCCAGACTGGCAAGGTGAGATGGGAAGGAATGTGGTTCAAAAGTCACCAGGAGTTCTTGAACTAGATGTTGTCTCAGCATTGTCAGCTCAAATATCTACATTGACTAACCAAGTCAATCAGATGACCCTGATCATTAACAAGAAACAGTCTCAACCACTGCAACAGGCCCAACCAATGCAACCAGTGCAACAGATTCAGGTATTTTGTGAAGTCTGTGGAGAGGGTCACATGAGCAATCTATGCCCAGCAAATCCAGAGTCTGTATATTTTGTGGGTAAGGTAAATCGAGGCCAACCAAATCAGTATGGGGACACTTACAATCCAACTGGAGGAACCACCCAAATTTCTCTTGGGGTGGAAATCAAGGGAAGAAATCAGTATCGGCCTCAAGCACCTCAACAACAATACAGACCACCTCAGGCCGAACAACAAGCTAGCCTTGAAGAGATTATGAAGAGAATGATGAACAACCAACTTGCTTTCAATCAGAAAATAATGGCTGATAACCAGGCCCAAGCAGCAATAATGAGAAACTTGGAACGCCAAATGGGACAACTTGCTAGTGCCCAAAATACCAGACCAGTAGGAGCTCTTCCTAGTGATACTGAACCTAATCCTAAGGCTCAAGTCAATGCAATTACCTTGAGAAATGGAAGAATACTAGAAGAAGCTCCAAAAACAAAGAAAAATACAGCTCATCCTGAACGAGAATTAGTTCCCAAGCCAGTTGAGGGGAATGATAAAGATATTAAAGGGCCCGAGCCAGTAATTGAAACAAGGCCACCACCTCCGTTTCCACAAAGACTGCAGAGGCAAAAAGATGATGCTAAGTACAAGATATTCCTAGATATGTTGAGCCAAGTGAGTGTGAATTTTCCTTTAGTGGAAGTTTTGCAAGAAGTGCCTAAGTATGCGAGGTATCTCAGAGATATTGTGGCAAATAAACGAAGACATGCAGAGTTTGAAACAGTTGCACTTACTGAAGAGTGCAGTGCCAGAGTTAAGAGTAAACTTCCTCCTAAGTTGAAGGATCCTGGGAGTTTCACAATTCCTTTGTCTCTTGGAAAACAAGAAGTTGGTAGAGCCCTGTGTGATTTAGGGGCTAGTATAAATTTGATGCCATCTTCTTTGTTCAAGAAACTCGGATTGGGGGTTCTTAGACCTACCACAATCACTTTACAGCTAACAGATAGGTCATTAATTATGCCGGAAGGAATTATTGAGNTATTGATGTGAGGGAAGGGAAGTTAAAAATGAGAGTTGACGATGAGGAGGTCACTTTTAATGTGTACAAGGAACTTAAACTCCCAAAGCATTATGAGGACCTGTGCATGATTACTGTGGTCGACGTGAAGGGGATAGAGCAGAGTCCTTATGTGAATGGAAGTGATCCAGATGAGGTGGTGTTGCAAGCTGAGGGTATAAAGATAATTGAGAAAAGAGCCAGAGATGAAAAAGGAGACCCGTTAAGAGCGTGCAAAAAGGCTAGGCTTCATGGGAGAAAGAAGAAGAGAAAGTGCCCAACCTGGGCAGAGTAGCATAGTCGTGCCACGACTATAAATAAGGCGCTTGTTGGAAGGAAACCCATCCTGTATATCTTTTATTTTTTTTTTATTTTTTTAAGTGTCGCCTTTTGTGTTGTTTTTATTTTGCAGAGTAGGGTAAGTCTGAGTACCCAAAGTTGAAGCTGAGGGGTATGTTTGAGCTTAAGTGTGGGGTCATCCCGACTCTAAAGATTGAGAATCATGTCCGAGCTAGGCCCGAGAGGGTCTCAGGGAGTATTTCTCACCCTTTTTTTTTAATGTTTTTCTTTGTGATCATGCATCGAGAACTATGCATAACATAAGTGTGGGGTGGGAAAACTACTTTCTGAAGTGAAGTGTAATTGTATAAAATTATTTTTTTTAGTTAAGAAACGAAAAGAAAAAAAAATAGGAAAAGCTCGGATTTTTCCCAACGATGGATCTGTTGGACAATTTTCTTGAGGGATAAAGTCCGATTTAAAACACCAAAACGATTTTTTTAAATTCTTTTTCTTAGGATAGGTAGGTAGTATCCCTTGGTTTTTCTTTGGGCACCGGCTCTTTTCCAAGGGTGTAACTTGAACCTGGCACTTTAAAATTATTTTTTTAGAGTAGTTAGGAAGAAACTGAGTAACTTAGAGATACCCATTGACATGTTTGGTGCCGGCATATTAGGTCATGACATACATTCTGCTTTCCCTTGTATTTGGTTTGACATGTGATGCCTAAGTAAAAATAAATAGCCTATTTTGTGACGCCTTAGCTCAGTTGCTTGACTTGTATGCTACATAGTGTAATATTGCTTAATTCTCTCAATTTTGTGTGCTTGCTTGACTTGAGAGTTGAACAAAACTATTGTGATTGAGTCATGTGCAAAGTGTGAGTGAGGTTTAGTGATTTTCTATGCTCTCCTGTA